>PISX010020506.1:22348-35771 GCA_004024625.1 Mellivora capensis | reverse complement strand
TTTTGTAGCAACATGGACGGGACTAGAAGAGATTATGCTGAGTGAAATAAGTCAAGCAGAGAGAGTCAATTGTCATCTGGTTTCACTTATTTGCGGAGCATAACAAATAACACGGAGTACATGGGGAGATGGAGAGGAGAAGGGAGTTGAGGGAAATTGGGGGGGAGATGAACCATGAGAGACTATGGACTCTGAAAAACAACCTGAGGGTTTTGAAGGGGCGGGGGGTGGGAGGTTGGGGGAGCCAGGTGGTGGGTATTGTGGAGGGCACGCATTGCCTGGAGCACTGGGTGTGGTGTAAAACTATGAATTCTGTTATGCTGAAAAGAAATTAAATTAAAAAAAAAAAAAAAGAAAACCTGAGGCACACAGTGACAGCTGAGTAGGCCTAGAGCAAGAAAAAGGAGAGACACTGGAAATGAGACACTGGTACAAAGGCAGAGAGCCCTGAAAAAATGATATGCTCAGTAATAGGGTAGATTTGGAAAGAATCTGCCCACTGTCAGGGAGATAAGAGGAATGTCTGCACTAGGATGGGAACAACAAAAAAAAGTTGTTTGAGGCTCATGCCATAAACATGCCCTCACATACAAAAAAAAGTATTTGTGCTTTTTTTAAAATAATTTAATTTAATTTTATTTTTTCAGTGTTCCAAGATTCCTTGTTTATGCACCACACCCCGTGCTCCATCCAATACGTGCCCTCCGTAATACCCCAGTATTTGTGCTTTTAAGTTACAACATCCCCTTACATGGCTCTGAACTTGAAAGTAATGCCAGGATAGTAATACTCATGTGATTCTCAGCCAAAACCAGTACAAAACCTCTTTGGAGAAACAATGTCCATAGGGTTTTTAAATAAATCTGCATGTTATTCATGTTTTGATCATTGATCCTCTGAAAAAATCAAAACGCAGTCTCAGGGATATTTTATGAATTGCTATTTTAATCCTGATTTGAAGCCTTGTCCTTTTTCTTAGGATGATGCATAATGTTTTTGACTCCATGTCTTCCTGTGTTCTGATTGTTCAACAAAATAAAGATAATTTAGGAGTGGACAGAATATGCCAGGGTTTCCTGAACAACAAAAAAAGTAATCTTCTTCTATCCACTGCTTATTTTTAGAATGTGTCCTTAAATTTCAGTGTTTGTCATTATCGTTGGTAAAGCTTATCTATATTGACCTTTACTATCCTTTTTAACATCTTAAAAGCTTCAATCATATCTCTGCTCTTCAATGTCTTTTCTTCAGCTATTGTAATCTCAGTTTTTCAAGCTCTCAAAAGTAATATAACCTCCTTTCCCATTTATCATTCTGGTCCCGTCAATCCCTTCTGCCTTCTCAATGTCTTTCCTGTGACATTATTCCTTTCCCTACTGAGGGAGATTGTCTCCAATGGTAAGTCACTGAGTGTATTTAATCAGCCCCCATTACAGTGTCTGGCTTCCCAAGACATGTTTGTAGCCTATTTCATAAATTTATTGTTCTTAAAAGCAAACCTAATTTTGCAATGAAACTATCCAATCTCCTTTTCATCAAAAACCAGGGTAAAATATGTCTTTGGTGTAAACAATACTGTTCAGCTGCTGTGATCTAATTGGGATTAGTTTACACTGTGGGTTCTCTAAAATCATTTCTCTTGGGCTTCTTATTAGAGTGGCTATTGCTTTGATTCTCTATTCATTCCCTTTTGTCTTCTATTTCTTCTCTATTTTATCTTTCCTTCACTCTTAGATTGGGTACATTCCTCTAACCTAAAGCAGGCAGTTGCCCACTACCTGTGCGTAATAATCTTTGTGCCGTGTTTGTGTGCTTTACACCTGATCCTTGGAACGACCTTTTGAGAGAGGCAGCATGGTTACTAATACTCAGAAGACAAAACTTCTTCAAAGGCTGAGTACCTTGCCCAAGATTAGATAGTAGGTGACACAGGAGCCAAAATGAGAGGCCAGATCTTCCCCTTTCTAATTTCCCATTTAAACCAATAATCTGAAAACTGAAGGTATTTTTGACATCTGAGTCAGCCAGAGGGGTATTACAAGGTGCTTGATAAGGTTGAGATTCTTTTTTCTGTGACTACAGGAATAGCTAGATTTGCATATATTTGAATAATCATGTCAAAGTCCCCAGTGTTCAAGTACACAAGTTCAAATGTAATGGAACTACGGAGGTCTACATGATTCTCCTAAAACTGCCTTTGGGAATGTCCAAGAGCATTTCCCAATCCCTGAAATTAAAATAATTCTATTTCTACTTTCTCTATGACCCTCCTTATCACCTTTCTCTTTTTGCTCCTAGGTTTAGTGATAACTGTTATCAATTTATATATTTATATATTTAAATTGAATACTTAGGCTAGATGAAAGTATATGAATTCCAGGGAAGAATTGGAGTAAAATTTATCATGAATAGAGTGTGGGTTGGGAGGGAATAATAGGAGGAAGATAATGTTCACTACGTTACTTACCAAAGTCTGTGCTGGATGTATGACACACAGATTCTCAGTAGACACGTTCTTTTACAACATTTGTGCTATGCGGTGATATTTTACATAGTTTCAATGAGAATTGAAAAGAAACTCTGAAGAGTACCTTTTGTTGTTAATAAACTAAAGGGGCACTATTCACATTTGGGAATGTCTGATTCCGAAGTCAATGTTATTCACACCCTATTGAGCTTGTTCATGTGACAAGGCATCTCTACATGACATCATCTCAGGGTCTTACAGGCCCTGGCATCTAGATCAGTCAACCAAAGGGTGTCAGATTCTTCCCAGATATGGGATGCTGAAAGGTCAACACAGTCTTCCTAATCAAGATACTTACAATCTCATTAGGAAAACAAGAAAAGTGGGTATGAAATGATTAATTAACACTGCAAAATAATTCAATAATGTGCATATTTGAGGACAGGGAATGTATAGGAGCTGTCTCTGTCTTCTACTTAAGTTTGCTGTGAAACTAAATATGCTCAAAAAATAAAGTTTATTAACTGAAAACAAAATCAGAGAGAGCTGAGGGCTCCTTAGAGTCCTTACAGTTCTCAGAATAAGATTCCTCCTGGAATCACTAATCCAACCCAGTACATCTCTGTGAGGCAGAAAGGGCCACCAAGAACCCGTCTGAGATCTAAGCAATTTTTCACAGCATTTTTGTTGTTTCTCAGGAACTTCCATGACAGTGGGTTCCCCCGGAGTGTTGCCTCGCTCAGCTGGGTTGTATGTGAACCACAAAATGAATTGCAGCGACATGGCCAGTTGACATCTGCAAAAGGTGTGAAGAAATAGCTTTGAGTTGTCAACAGGTGTGAAAAATCTAGCCATCGGAATATTGCCAATCACTTCTAAATGGACACTTTTTCAGGAAGCGTGTTTCCTTTCTTGTTTCTCACTCTCTCTTGTGGCAGGGCTAAGGTACAATTGTGGAAGGTGTTTGAAGACGCAAACTCCCTCTAAACCTGTTTATTTCTCTAGCTGAGACTTTGAAGAATAGACCCTGAGGAGCCCGGAGAGAAAACTGCTTTTTGTTTTTTTCATGACATCTTCTTTCTGACTCACTGCAGATATTTCTTTCTCACACAAATATATTTTTATATATTGGATCTCACTGAGGACAGACTTCAGGAACGGGCTGTGCTAACAGGACTAAGCTGGGGGCCGTACAGCTCAGTGTTCTACTAACAATTTCAGTGTAATTTAAACAGAAGTGCTTCTAATGATGTATCAACAAAAATCCATCATTATTGGGCGCCTGGGTGGCTCAGTGTGTTAAAACCTCTGCCTTCGGCTCAGGTCATGATCCCAGTGTCCTGGGATCGAGTCCCACATCGGGCTCTCTGCTCAGCAGGGAGCCTGCTTCCTCCTCTCTCTCTGCCTGCTTCTCTGCCTACTTGTGATCTCTCCCTGTCAAATAAATAAATAAAATCTTAAAAAAAAAAAAGATGTCAAAAATCCATCATTATTTTGAAAAAATTCTTAATAGTATATGTTTACCTTGAATGGAGCCTTGTTAAGAACCTAGTTTCTCTAATGTTGTCTCATCCCTATGACATATTATATTGAGAAATCCAAATACCAACCCATGACATTCAGGTTGTTTTCATGAATTTAAATAGCTGATCAACTACTCAACACATACCTCAGGGGAAGGCTGTAAGAATCTGTTTGATTACAAAGTGTCTGAAATATAGGTCTTTAAGAAACAAAAAAAAATTCATTTCTCAGTTGCAAAAATAGGTCTAAAAAGTCCATGGCAGAATAACTTGTAGGAAATCTTACTGTACCCCTGTCCTATTCTTCTTTCCCTAAAATTTAGACCCAAATAAGAAAGTGAAGTTGTATTATTTCCCAAATATAAGCTCCACACTTGCATTCTGATTTTTCTGTTCTAAGATGAGGATTAAACATGGCCAAAATTTTCATCTTCTGGACCCATCTCTGCTCTGGGATGAACCTGACCATAGTTGAGACTTCTTGAATACTTCCTGATTTCATCAAGCTCCACATTCTCTCAGTAGACTGCAATTTCAGAGTTGTCCACAGGAACGTGAAGGAGAAAAAAACATCTTTATTGACCACCCTAGTGACTTCTGGCTAAGTTGTTTTCAAATTGTTATTAATGGTGGTCAAAATGTGGAAAAAGACTGATAACACGTGTGCATATGGTCGGGTATTTGGATCTGTTATTGGACCCAAAACATCTTTCTAAAACACACAGTCTGAGTATACAATTCACTGCTTAATTTTTTTTTCATTAGCAGAGCCTACCCCTCTCTGCTTTCTGAACCTTGGTATGGTATAGTCCCTAGTTTCTTTTAGTATCTTCAATATCTTGCTGAGCCTTGCCTCAAATTCTGTTCTTTGTATGCCAATTTCTACATGCTCTGTTATCTACATATTCCTTCACAGTTTCACACCTGGACAGTCTGCCTTTGTATTCCCCATATCCAAACCCTGGTCAGCCCCATTCTGGTTATATACTTTCAGTTCCAATGCCTGGATGATGTCTGACTTTCTGAAACACTCCCATCTCTTTCCTCCCAGTTCTTTAACTGTGGTCTTTGGTCATTGACTCTACAGTCATTTAGTTTACGAATTCCTTAAGAATAGGGACACATTCTTATTCGTTTCTGTACTTCCAACCCCTACAATAGTGCCTAACATAATTGAGGTTTGGATAAATATTTCCAGAATGATTGTGCTAATAAATGAATGAGCAAAGAAGCAGTTCATCTGTAGGAAATGGGTATTATGTGAGTGTATCCAGGGACATCCTTTTGCAAAAGTGAAATAGCAACTACCTCCTTTATTTACATTGTGTGGTTTTAATCGTCTTGGTAAAAGTTCATCTTCATAAAAGTTATCTCTTAATGGACCTGCTACAATAATCATTCCTTTATATAAAGGCATTGGTTTCACTAGCTACACTGCACCAAATAAATGGTAGGTCAATGCTATAGTCAGGGAAAGAACAGTGAACCATGGCTCAGGTAACAGAGCAAACCAACTTTGCATGTGTCCACTAACATTACTTATTACAGTAGTATAATAATAATAATGACAAAACAACATCTGAAAGGGTTTAAAGACAATGAGAAGAAAATTGAGAGCTGTTGTTATAAAGTTAATGTCAAGGTAGTTAGCTTCACTTATGCTGCCAGAAAGTATCAGACCTGAGAAACAGTCTTTTATATCTGAAATACTAAAAAGCAAAGGGACTCAAAATACAGGGTCCTGCACCCAGGTGAGGTGGGAAGCTGGCCCTAACTTGGGATCTTTCAAAAATAGCCCAAGTCCGAAACCATAAGAGACTTTTTTTTTTTTAAGATTTTATTTATTTATTTGACAGACCGAGATCACAAGTAGGCAGAGAGGCAGGCAGAGATAGAGAGGAGGAAGCAGGCTCCCTGCCGAGCAGAGAGCCCCTTGTGGGACTTGATCCCAGGACCCTGAGATCATGACCTGAGCCGAAGGCAGAGGCTTAGCCCCCTGAGCCACCCAGGAGCCCCCATAAGAGACTCTTAATCTCACAAAACAAACTGAGGATTGCCGGGGGGAGGGTAGGGAGAGAGTGCTGGGGTTATGGACATTGGAGAGGGTATGTGGTCTGGTGAGTGCTGTGAAGTATGTAAACCCGGCGATTCACAGACCTGTACCCCTAGGGCTAATAATACATTATATGTTTATAAAAAAAATTTAAAAAATTATTTTAAAAAAGAATAGCCCAAGTCCATAAAATAGACCTCAGATGAACTTGGCCAACATATAGATGACAAAGAATCTATCCATCTATCCATCTACCTATCAATCTATATCTGTCTATCATCTATCCCATTGTTTGTGGAGAAGAAATTTTCCCATAAGAAAATGAAATGTCTGGTACTGTGCATGATAATGGGGCTGGATTTATTTACATTAGTAAAAGCCAAGAACACAATAGATATGGATCCAAGATTCATGAAACCCTTGGGGTTCTAACAAAGCAAATTTAAAACTTTTCTTTTTTTTTAAAGATTTTATTTATTTATTTGACAGAGAACGAGCAAAGGGAGACAGAGTGGCAGACAGAGGCAGAGAGAAGCAGGCTCCCTGCTGAGCAAGGAGCCAGATGTGGGACTCAATCCCAGGATGCTGGGATCATGACCTGGGCCGAAGGCAGCTGCTTAACCAACTGAGCCACCCAGGCGTCCCTAAAACTTTTCTATAGGGATAATTTCACAATCCAGGGCACACAGGATTTAAAGAGTAAATAAACCAAGTACAACCAAAAAATTACTTCTAATAAGAATTGTAGTCCTCTTAAGGAGATAAATAACAATAAGGGAGTGTCAGAAGACTCAAAAGACAAAAATATGATGCCCCAAGGACTATAAATAAGGGAACATTATTTGACATTCCAAATGTTTGAGATCCAGATATATGGGATCATGTAGATACCACTAGGATTTTTCTTTGAAGAGAAACTTGATGTAAAATTCAAGAAGATGAAGTCAGTATGATAAATATCATGCCACAATAACTTTTTACAGAATTCTTGTATTATCAGAGGTCCATTTGATTTGAGGAGCATTGAGAAGGTTTGTGTTTCAAGAGGACATGACTTCGAAGATCTGAAAGTTTTTAGAGCAAAACACCTACTAATGAATGACTTCAAAGATATTTTAAAATATTAACTACATAATATTGGATCCAGTAAAAACCTGTTGTGCCCATATTCATGCTGACCAGTTGGTCCTGAATGGGACCATTGTTTGGTTCTGGCTTCAGTCTGATTCTTCATGTATTCTTTACTCAGACTACCAGGTTTGTATTGATTGATTTCCACGTGGTTGAGTGATACCTGAGCCCCTAGCCTCTCTGACCTAATGGCTCCAGGGTCTCTGTTCTCTTTGCTTTGCTGTCCTCTGACAGATATTATGTATGTGGGGTGGGAAAGGGGAATTTATAAACACCTTTTGCTTAAAGTCACTACTTTAAACAGATATTTTTTCAAAATATTTTATTTATTTATTTGATAGAGAAAGAAAGTGATAGGGGGCACACAAGCAGGGGGAGTGGAAGAGGGAGGAACAGGCTTCCTGCTGAGCAGAGAGCCCAATGTAGGGCTCAATCCCAGGATCCTGGGATTATGACCTAAACCACCCAGGTGCCCTTAAAATCACTTCTTAAATCCATGTTCCACAAAAAGCGACTATCAAAACACAAATAAATATATATTATTTTTCTGTTAGCAATAGCCAGTAATTCAGAAACAGCATTTTGTGTGATCTCAAATGCCCCCAATAATTTAGATAACACATCATTTTTATCTTACTGCCTTTTACCCTGATCCCAGGCACCTTTTATTTTGAAAGAGTCAGATAGTTGCCTTATCCTAACATTTTTGAAGAAAATTAGATCAATATTAACCTAAAACCTAAAAGTAGGAGATGGATTGAAAGTCTATTATAGTAACATTCTTTTTGTAGAATAGAATCCCTTAATATGAATAATAAATATTGCAAATAAAATAAACTACTGATAATTCTTTTGAAAAGTTTGTACTTTTTGATACAAATCATTTTTAAAATCATTATTATTATGCCCTAAGCGGATACTATTTCATTGTTCCTAGTTATAATTTTTTTTTAAGCTGATAAAAGTCTTAGTACAGATCCTGGAGACTAAAACCAAATGGACTTGGATATGAACTTTGTGGAGGCTGCTCAAGCTGCTTCTTTATTTCTGTGTCCAGACTTGAGAATGGGTTTCTGCTTCTCTCTATAGGCATCATAGTTGTTCAAGGAGAAGGAAACCTACGCAAAAGGGGCCCCATTTCCCTAAGATAAGAACTCCAGAAGACTTGCATGCCACACACTTCTCAATTTCTATTTATTGCATTTAGTCTTGAGGATATTATTTTTCCTGCACTGTAACCAGCCATGTTATGTTAGTGTGTGTGTGTGTGTGTGTGTGTGTTTTGCATATGTTTTTTGTTTCTTTGGAAACCTTCCAGAGATTATTTAGTTCCAAATTTTTTGTACAAAGGGAACTTATACCATTTATAACATTTAGAATCAGAAATGTTTATGTGATATGTGGAATTCTCTAGACAGAATTTTATATAACTGTTTCATTTTGATTTAGCACCTTGACTCATTTTTCCCTCATTATTTTTTATTATAGAGAGGATAAAAGGCCGGCTAAGGGAAGATCAAAAGCTAATTAAAAGTAATCAAAAACTTTTCTCTTTAATATTTATTCCTGACAGCACTTTTGGCTCATATCATTTGTAGCATTTTTAAAATCAATGTTTGGAAAATTATTACCCTGTTCCTTATTCAGGGTTTAATGATTTCCTTATAGATATTGTTGGATGGGAGTTCTTGTGTGTTACTGAAGGCAAGGCTAATACAATTAACTGCCATGTACTGAATATTTATTCTATATCACGAAACACCAGGTATGTTAAATCTATAGTTTACCTTAACCCTCACTTTAAGTACAAACATCCCCATTCTACAGGAGCTGCTTACAGTTTGTATTACTAATTTTATGGACTCAACAAGATATTGAGCATCAAATATGTGCCAGGCACTGTGCTAGATTTTAGGAGTTTAAATAAAAATAAGTTGAGGGGGGAGACAAGATGGCAGAGAACTAGGAGGAGGCGCCTTTTCAACCTATACCCTAAAGTGAGTTGATTACCTACCAAAGAACTCTGATCACCCATGAAATCAGCCTGAGATTAGAATTATACACGTCTGGATCTCTACGGGGACAGAAGACGCCAGTGGGCAGGTAAAGTGGAGCGGGAACGTCGGACTGGTATCAGAAGATAAACAAAAGGGGGAGGGAGCCACCAGAAGTGACCCATTAGAAAGTGATACCCCAATACGAGAGCGCCCTGCAACTGGGGACCAGCACTAACTTGAAGTCTGGTTGAAAGCACTCAGAAAGAGCAAAGGATTGTGGGGGGAAATTGTGGGAATTGGGGCAGTTAGGGAGAGGGGCTTAAGTCCCCGGACCTAGGACAACCACCCCTGGTGCTGAGCCAGAGAGAGTGCGGCGGAGAAACCAGGTCTTGGTCCCTGAGCCTCGAGCGCCTCTGAGAACGCATGGGGTGTGGCTCCCGTGAGGGACTGGGAGCCTCGCCAGCCTGCAGAAAGACAGCCTTTTTGCACTCCCCATGCATGCGCTGCACCATGCTATCAGAGCCTGAGTGCACCCCACACCCTCCCCTAAGAGAGGCGCGGGCAGGCACCAGCCCAGCGCTCTCAGACCCGGAAAGTCTAGGCACTCTCAGCCTGGGCCAGCAGGAAATCTCAGTGAGGTATGGCTGCTTGGGACCTTTCTGGCAGTCTGGAGCTGCCCAGACAGCCGCCGCTGTTGTGGTTTTGGGTACAAGCAGGAATTCCTGTGTCCCCAGGGACTGCAACTTGGACGTGCTCTGCCAGTGGCTGAGGGGAAATTTATGTGCTCTGCAGCACCCAGAGGGGAATAGACTGAGGCTTCTTTCTGAGAGGGAGGTCTGGGTGCAGTTTGCTTTCCTCTAAACCTCTAAAAATCATCAAAAGCTGTCAAGGTGAGAGAAAACAAATGAACAAACAAACATAATAACCTCCAGTAAACAAAAGCCTGAAAAACCGGTTTCCTCAAAGCCCACCCCCTTGAGGGGGGCGGGAAAACTTAACTCAGGAAACACTCCCTGAAAACCCACGCGGCAGGCCCCTCCCCCAGAAAGCCAACTAGGGGAAAAAAAAAGACAAGAGAACAACCACCACTACTTCATAGATAAAACTTTTATTTTTAATTCGTTCCCACTATTCTGGTTCTTTTTTTAAATTTTTTATGTAGATAATTTTTTAACCTATTTACCATAACAGTGAGATGTCCAGTACATAAAATTCCATAATAACCTTTTAACCTGAACTTTTTGATATATATATATATATATATATATATATGTATATATATATATTCATGTTTTTCTTTTGCTTTTCTATTTTTTAAATTTTTTTAAATTTTAGTTTAGTTTAGTTTAGTTCATTCTTTTTTTTATTTTTATTTTTTAATATCCATATAGAGTTAAACTTCAAGGTAATCCCCTTTCCCTAATCAATGCTACTCCTATAGGTAAACCAATTTTTAATCCCCCTTTATCTTGGGAAAGTTGAGTCCTTTAACAAAGATATTAAGATACATCCAGGAAGAATCAAAATAACCTTCTTCACCCACACTGAGAATTTATAACCACTCTCCCATCTTTTTCTTCTGCCAGTGTTTCTGTGTATTTGTGTTTGTCCTGGTAGTATATAAATCTTATACTTGGGGTTCTCTTTGATGAGGTTCTTTTTTTGTTTGTTTGTCTTGCATATATATATATATATATATATATATATATATATATATATATATATATTTTATTCTTATCATATACTTTTATCAGTCTTTTTATTTGTCTGTTTCTGTTTGTATACTTCATAAATCTTACCTTGGGTCACATTTGGGCTGAGCTTCTCTTTTATCTTTCTTTTTTTTCCTGTGTGTGTGTCTCTCTCTTTTTTCTCTCTTTCTGTTTTCTTTCTTTTGGGTGGGGACTCTTGATTGCTCAGAAGCATTCCAGGGTGCACCTTGACTGCACCAAGGTCGATACATCCAGCTACATCCGTTCAGCCATCTCTCAGCAAAATGACTAGGAGGAGGAATGTCCAACAGAAGAAAAATGCAGAGGATGGGCCTTCTGCAACAGAGCTAATGGCTATCAACATAGACAATATGTCGGAAAGGGAATTCAGGTTAACAATTATCCAGGCAATAGCTAGGTTGGAGAAAGCCATGGATGACCAAACGGAATTGATTAGGGCAGAACTGAAAGCCACCAGGGATGATGTTCACAATGCTCTCAATGAGTTCCAATGTAATCTAAGTTCTCTAAAAACTAGGGTAACTGAGACAGAAGATAGAATAAGTGATCTGGAGGACAAACAGATAGAGAGAAAGGATCAGGAGGAAGCCTGGAACAAACAGCTTAGAAGCCACAAAAACAGAATTAGGGAAATAAATGATGCCATGAAACGTTCCAATGTCAGAAGTATTGGAATCCCTGAAGGGGAAGAGAAAGAAAGAAGTCTAGAAGATATAGTGGAACAAGTTCTTCATGAAAATTTTCCCTACCTCGTGAATGGAACCAGCATTCATGTACTAGTGGCAGAATGGTCTCCCCCCAAGATTATAGATTCTTGAAAGTCCTCGAGACACCTGATAGTAAGACTGAGGAATTATAATTGTAGACAGGCTCTCTTGTAGGCAGCTAGGACAAAGAAGCTCCTTACATACAGAGGAAAGCCCATCAGAATAACACCAGACCTGTCCACAGCAACCTGGCAAGCCAGAAAGGGCTGGAAAGATATATTTAGGGCACTAAATGAGAAGAACATGCATCCAAGAATACTTTATCCAGCAAGACTGGCATTCAAAATGGATGGAGAGATAAAGAGTTTCCGAGACTGGCAAGGCTTAAAAGAGTATGCAACCACCAAAGCGACACTGCAGGAAATATTAAGGGGGGGTTCTATAAAAGAGGAAAAATCCCAAGAATATCATTGAACAGAAATATAGAGACAATCTACAGAAAGAAAGACTTCAAAGGTAACACAATTTCAATAAAAACGTATCTATAAATAATCACTCTCAATGTGAATAGCCTAAATGAGCCCATAAAATGACACAGGGTTGCAGATTGGATAAAACAACAGGACCCATCCATATGTTGTCTACAAGAGACCCATTTCAAAACCAAGGATACACCCAGACTGAAAGTGAAGGGATGGAGAAGCATCTTTCATACCAATGGGCCTCAAAAGAAGGCTAGGGTAGCGATTCTCATATCAGATAAATTAGATTTTAAACTAAAGACTGTAGTCAGAGATACAGAAGGACACTACATCATTCTTAAAGGGACTATCCACCAAGATGGTCTAACAATTGTAAATATCTATGCCCCCAATATGGGAGCAGCCAAGTACATAAGAAAACTATTAATCAAGATAAAGAGTCATATCGGTATGAATACATTAATAGTAGGAGATCTTACCATGTCTCTCTCAGTAATAGACAGATCATTCAAGCAGAAAATCAATAAATAAAGATGAGCATTGAATGACACATTGGACCAGATGGACCTCATAGATATATACAGAACATTCCACCCTAAAACAACAGAATACTCATTCTTCACAAGTGCACATGGAACCTTTTCCAGAATAGACCACATACTGGGTCACAAATCAGGACTCAACCAAGACCAAAAGACTGAGATTATTCCCTGCATATTCTCAGATCACAATCCTTTGAAACTGGAGTTCAATCACAAGGAAAAGTTTGGAAGGAACCCAAACACCTGGAAGCTAAAGACCACCTTGCTTAAGAATGCTTGGATCAACCAGGAGATCAGAGAAGAACGTAAACAATTCATGAAAACCAATGAGAATGAAGACACTTCGGTCCAAAACCTATGAGATACAGCAAAGGTGGTCCTAAGGGGGAAATACATAGCCATCCAAGCCTCCCTCAAAAAAATTGAAAAATCCAGAATACAACAGCTGTCTCTACACCTTAAAGAACTGGAGAATCAACAACAAGTTAAACCAACTCCACACACAAGAAGGGAAATAATCAAGATTAGAGCAGAGATCAATGAGGTAGAAACAAGAGATACATTAGAATGTATCAACGAAACTAGAAGTTGGTTTTTTGAAAGAATCAATAAGATCGATAAACCATTGGCCACACTAATCCAAAAGAAAAGAGAGAAAGCTCAAATTAATAAAATTATGAATGAAAAGGGAGAGATCACAACTAACACCAAGGAAGTAGAAACAATCATCAGAAGTTATTATCAACAGTTATATGCCAATAAGTTAAGCAACCTAGATGAAATGGATG
>PISX010020506.1:0-22248 GCA_004024625.1 Mellivora capensis | reverse complement strand
GCGATATCTAGTAACGAGATTGAAGCAGTAATCAAAAACTTCCCAAAAAACAAGAGCCCGGGACCTGATGCACTCCCTGGGGAATTCTACCAAACTTTCAAAGAAGAAATAGCACCTATTCTCGTGACTGTTTCAAAAAATCGAAGCAGAAGGAAAACTTCCAGACTCTTTATATGAAGCCAGCATTACCCTGATCCCCAAACCAGGCAAAGACCACACCAGAAAGAAGAATTTCAGACCAATATCACTGATGAATATAAATGCTAAGATTCTCAACAAGATCCTAGCAAACAGGATCCAACAGCACATTAAAAAGATTATCCACCATGACCAGGTGGGATTCATCCCTGGGTTACAAGGATGGTTCAACATTCACAAATCAATCAATGTAATAGAACAAATCAATAAGAGAAGAGAGAAGAAACACATGGTCCTCTCAATTGATGCAGAAAAAGCATTTGACAAAATCCAGTATCCGTTCCTGATTAAAATGCTTCTAAGTATAGGGATAGAGGGAACATTCCTGAACTTCATAAAATCTATCTATGAAAGACCCACAGCAAATATCATCCTCAATAAGAAAAAGCTCACAGCCTTCCTGTCGAGATCAGGAACACGACAAGGATGCCCACTCTCACCACTCTCATTCAACATAGTATTAGAAGTCCTAGCAACAGCAATCAGACTACAAAGAGAAATAAAAGGTATCCAAACTGGCAATGAAGAAGTCAAACTTTCTCTCTTCACAGATGACATGGTACTTTATACGGAAAACCCAAAAGACTCCACCCCCAAACTACTAGAACTCATACAGCAATTCAGTAATGTGGAGGATACAAAGTCAATGTACAGAAATCAGTGGCTTTCTTATACACTAACAATGAAAATACAGAAAGGGAAATTAGAGAATCAAATCCATTCACTATAGCACCAAGAACCATAAGATATCTGGGAATAAACCCAACCAAAGAGGTAAAGAATCTGTACTCGAGGAACTACAGAACACTCATGAAAGAAATTGAAGAAGACACAAAAAGATGGAAGACCATTCCATGCTCTTGGATGCGAAGAATAAACATTGTTAAAATATCTATACTGCCTAGAGCAATCTATACTTTTAATGCCATTCCAATCAAAATTTCACTGGTATTTTTCAAAGAGCTGGAGCCAATAATCCTAAAATTTGTATGGAATCAGAAGAGACCCCGAATTGCTAAGGAAATGTTGAAAAACAAAAATAAAACTGGCGGCATTACGTTACCTGATTTCAAGCTTTACTACAAATCTGTGATCACCAAGACAGCATGGTACTGGCATCAAAACAGACACATAGACAAATGGAACAGAGTAGAGAGCCCAGATATGGAACCTCAACTCTATGGTCAAATAATCTTCGACAAAGCAAGAAAAAATATACAATGGAAAAAAGACAGTCTCTTCAATAAATGGTACTGGGAAAATTGGACATCTATATGTAGAAGAATGAAACTCGACCATTCTCTTACACCGTACACAAAGATAAACTCGAAATGGATAAAAGACCTCAACGTGAGACAGGAATCCATCAGAATCCTAGAGGAGAACATAGGCAGTAACCTCTTCGATATCAGCCTCAGCAACTTCTTTCAAGATATGTCTCCAAAGGCAAAGGAAACAAAAGCAAAAATGAACTTTTGGGACTTCATCAAGATCAAAAGCTTCTGCACAGCAAAGGAAACAGTCACCAAAACAAAGAGGCAACCCACAGAATGGGAGAAGATATTTGCAGATGACAGTACAGACAAAAGGTTGGTATCCAGGATCTATAAAGAACTTCTCAAACTCAACACATGCAAAACAGATAATCATATCAAAAAATGGGCAGAAGATATGAACAGACACTTCTCCAATGAAGACATACAAATGGCTATCAGACACATGAAAAAAATGTTCATCATCACTAGCCATTAAGGAGATTCAAATTAAAATCACATTGAGATACCACCTCACACCAGTTAGAATGGCCAAAATTAGCAAGACAGGCAACAACGTGTGTTGGAGAGGATGTGGAGAAAGGGGAACCTTCTTACGCTGTTGGTGGGAATGCAAGTTGGTGCAGCCACTTGGAGAACAGTGTGGAGATTCCTCAAGAAATTAAAAATAGAGCTTCCCTATGATCCTGCAATTGCACTACTGGGTATTTACCCCAAAGATACAGATGTAGTGAAAAGAAGGGCCATCTGTGCCCCAATGTTTATAGCAGCAATGGCCATGGTCGCCAAGCTGTGGAAAGAACCAAGATGCCCTTTAACAGACGAATGGATAAGGAAGATGTGGTTCATATACACTATGGAGTATTATGCCTCCATCAGAAAGGATGAATATGCAACTTTTGTATCAACATGGACGGGACTGGAAGAGATTATGCTGAGTGAAATAAGTCAAGCAGAAAGAGTCAATTATCATATGGTTTCACTTATTTGCGGAGCATAACAAATAACATGGAGGACATGGGGAGATGGAGAGGAGAAGGGAGTTGAGGGAAATTGGAGGGGGAGATGAACTATGAGAGACTGTGGACTCTGAAAAACAACCTGAGGGTTTTGAAGGGAAGGGGGGGGGAGGTTGGGGAGCCAGGTGGTGGGTATTAAGGAGGGCATGCTTTGCATGGAGCACTGGGTGTGGTGCCAAAACAACGAATTCTGTTACGCTGAAAAGAAATAAATAAAAAAATATTACAAAAAAAAAATCTCTTCTCATGTCAATTATTCCCCAATAAAGTGGTCTAAAAAAAATAAGTTGAATTCCTTCTCTTAAAGTTCTCAATGTAACAACAAGCTTAGTTACTCGTTTCTATATTTTGACTCAATTTACATTAATAATTCTTTAATGTAATGGTTTTAAACTACATGAGCATGAAATCAGGTCTATGCCCCCACAATACACATGCCTGTAACTAATACAATTGTAAGTACAGTGTCAGGAGACTTGGGGACCTCTAGAATGCCATCTGGGCACCCTCAGGTTCAAGGATGGCTAGAAAGAACCTCTATGAGAGTGAGTTGTACCTGTCACATTTCTCGGGGAAGATGAAAGAGCCCCGTTGGTACTGCCTTCAGGGACCTCTCTGAGATGCCTTTATTTCCTTCTGTGCCCACCCCAGGACAAGGTCAATGTCCCATTATCACACCTTTATATCATAATTTACCTCCTTTGGGCTCTCCTGCTCCCATTTTCTCCTTTTTTTTTTTTTTCAATTCATTATCTAAATTGCTGCTAGAGTTATTTTTGTGCATATCTGATCTTGCCTCTTCCTTAAAATGTAGGCACAAGGCACAAAGCCAATTTTTAGTGGGGTTTGGGGGTTCTCATGGATGAAACAGGTGTGGCCATTCGCGTGCCTGGGTAGCACAGTCAGTTAAGCTTCAAGACTCTTGGTTTTGGCTCAGGTCATAATCTCCGAGTTCTGAGATCAATCCCTGCGGGGCATGGAATCTGTTTGGGATTTTCTCCCTCTATCTCTGCCCCTCCCTGTCCTCCTCTCTCACTCTAGAAACAAACAAATAAAAATCATGTTCCAGGCTCTAGATGGCTCGTATTGTGAATATAAGCTTATAACCATGGCTTGTACAGGGTTCACTATGTGGACAGCCCTTACCTCTCACCCAGTTTCTACCCTCATTGCTTCACCCATGCCATCTCTCAAATGCACTATGCCTTTTTCTGCAAATTTTTACAGATATTGATTGCATCCTTCCTTTTAATATGATCCTTGATATATATGTTGAACTCTGAGTAACTCCTAGTGAGCCTGCAGGGCATGGTTCAGACATTACCTCTCTGACCTTTCTAGAGAGCTAGGGTTCCTATTTTTGATCTGCTTGCTTCCATGCTAGACCTTCTAACACTGTGTTGTAATCATCCCTGGATCTGTAAACTGGAGCTGCTTTTGATTATGAACTATGCCCAGTGATGCTGATATTCTAGTCATGTATTCCAGTGCCTGGCATCTAAGAAGAACACGATAAATATTTATTTAATGAGTTGATATAAACAAAGGCTCTCTAGCTGATGAAAAATACAGATGTTTACTTTAGCTCCCAAGTATGCTACTTCATGCTAACTTCCAGGAAGTAACACCTGATCTCTTTTTTTGTTTGTTTAAAGACTTTATTTATTTATTTATTTATTTGACACAGAGAGAGAGATAACAAGCAGGCAGAGAGAGGGGGGAAGCAGGCTCCCTGCAGAGCAGGGAGCTGGACTGGACTCAGGGCTTGATCCCAGGACCCTGAGATCATGACCTGAGCCAAAGGCAGAGGCTTAATCTACTGAGCCACCCAGGTGCCCCTCTGATCTCTTTTTTTTTTTTTTTAAAGATTTTATTTATTTATTTGACAGAGACAGAGATCACAAGTAGGCGGGGGGGGGGAAGCAGACTCCCCACTGAGCAGAGAGCCCGATGCGGGGCTCGAACCCAGGACCCTGAGATCATGACCTGAGCTGAAGGCAGAGGCTTAACCCACTGAGCCACCCAGTCGCCCCCACCCCTCTGATCTCTTAAGTGAATTTTTAGTGATAAGAATTCCAAACACCTGGGGGCACCTGGGTGCTTTGCCCTTAAGAAGCTACATAAATAAACATTAATGATATGATTCTTTTTAATTAAAGTTTAAGAAACAATCTATGGGCATTGAGGTTAGACTAGTGGCTATATTTGGAGGACATTGGTATCTGGTAAGGGGTTTGAGAGCTTTCTGGAATATTGAAATGTTCTCTAACTTGATCTAGATGGCAAGCATACGGATGTAAACATATGTGAAAATGCATCAAGCTGCCAAGGAAATACTCTTACTACTATAACTATTAGTAATAATTTTTATAAGTAAGCCTGGCTCTAGGACTTTCAGTATGATGTACATCAGCAAGGTCACCATTCTGAGTCAGCACTAAAAGAGGGGCATGGTTCGTTAGTCAGCTTTAAGAAGACTTGAAACACATTTTTGCAAAATTTCAGGGGTTTTAAGGACTCAGTGAAATTGAGCTGTGACTCTCACTCTATTAATTTTTATAGATGGCATGACAGTTTAAAACTGTCTCTGCATACCAAATTCTTGGGTATGCCTCCCCTCAAGAGGATGGCCTAAGTTCCCTGCACTTAAGTGTGGGTTAAACTTAGTCACTCTCTTCTTTGAATAGAAAACAGTGAGTGAGAAATGAAACAGTGAAATTTTGGAAACCAGTTAGTAAGAAGGCACTGAGGCTTCTTCTTTTTCACTCTCTCTGGGTTCATTCCCTGTGGAGAAAGCCAGTGGCTCTGATGGGATGGGCCTTATGGAGAGGGCCATGTGGTGAGAAACTGGGACCTCCACAGCAGCTTGTGAGAAACTAGATCAGTCTTCCAACACCTGTGTGAATGAGCCTGGAAACAGATTCCTCAGCCCAGGTCCAGCCTTCAAGATGTCTGCAGCCCTGGCCTATATCTCAACCATCACCTCACGAGAAAGCCTGAGCCAGAACCATGCAGCTAAGCCACTCTTGGATCCTTGACTCCAGAAACTCTATACAATAAGTAGTATCCATTGTTTTTAGCTACTAGATTGTGAAAGCATTTGTTACACAGCCATAGATACTAATACTTAATGGGAAACTAAGGCCCAGGCTGGTTAAGTTGTTTGTGTGGGATCACACATGGATATTGACATAATCAAGATTTGATCCAGAATAGTCTCTTGAACTGCCTAACTCCTAGAGCTGTTGTGAATCTAAGAGATATTTTTGTAAAGCATTTAGAACAGTTTTGACACATGATAAGTTGTCAACAATGTTAGCTTTTCACTTATTATTATTTTTCACACTTGATTTTTATCAAGTGTAATCCAGTACAAAATGCATGTTAGAGTTTGTATCTTCACCTTATCTCAATTATTATTAAGTATTATCTTTTTTTTTAAAGATTTTATTTATTTATTTGACAGACAGAGATCACAAGTAAGCAGAGAGGCAGGCAGAGAGAGAAGGGGAAGCAGGCTCCCTGCTGAGTAGAGATGCGGGGCTCGATCCCAGGATCCTGGGATCATGAACTGAGCCAAAGGCAGAGGCTTTAACCCACTGAGCCACCCAGGCACCCCAAGTATTATCTTTTTTTGTCGTTGTTATTATTTTCAAAAAACATGATTAAGAGATCTTCTGTCTATAATGTTCAAAAGCTAAGACTACTCAATTTATATGAATACTGATTGAAAACATAAAGCACTTCTGTCAGAGAAGCCTGCTGATGCTCAAAAGCTTCCAGAAGCCTTGACAGTCTCAGAGGAACAAGAATGGGTGCCATAGTTGGAAGGCACATAGGACCTTGAGTGGTAAAGAAACAAGGCTTGAAGAAGTTCTCAAAAAAATCTGTCCTGCTCTTTATAATGGAAATTGTAAAGAACTTGAAGGATAGGGTTCTTGAGTATTGCTGTTTAGCAGTTATAAAAATAGATTGAAGGATTGGCTAACCCTTGGGGACATTAGATATATGGCACTTTCATTTCTTTTATGCACCCTAATTTGTCATTGAAGCATTCATATTTTGTCATATTTAATTTTGGGGTAGAAGTTCGGGGGTGGATATCTGATTATTTCACTGTGGGAGAGCATGTACACAGTTGTGTGCATGTGAATTTTATAAACCTTGTTTCAGTCTGCAGATCATTTCTTTGCTTTTTTGTTTTTTACTGAGCTCTCATTGACATATAACAGTATATTAGTTTCATGTGTATGACAGTGATTCATATTTGTATACATTGAGAAATAGTCACCATAATAAATCTGGTTAACATCTGTCACCACAGATATTTAGAAAAAAATATTTTCTTATGATAAGAACTTTTAAGATCTACTTTCTTAGCAACTCTCAATATGCAATACAATATTATTAATTATAGTCAACATATTGTACACTAAATCTCTGTGACTTACTATTCTGAAACTGGAAGTTTATACCTTTTGACTCCCTTTGCCCATTTTGCCTGCCCCCACCCCTCACCTCTGGCAACCACCAGTCTGTTCTCTATCTATGAGCTTCTTGTTGTTGTTATTATTGTTAGACTCCACATGTAAGTAAGATCATGGGGTACTTTTCTTCTCTGACTTATTTCACCTCGCATAATGCCGTCATGATCTATCCTTGCTGCAAATGGCAAGATCACATTCTTTTTATAGCTGAATAATGTTCCATTGTTTGTGTGTGTGTGTGTGTGTGTGTGTGTGTGTGTATGTATGTATATATGTATATATACACAGAATCCATTCATCCACTGATGGATACTTAAGTTGTTTCCATGTTTGGGCTATGTAAATAATGCTGCAGTAAACTTGGGGGTGCAGATAACTTTTTGAGTTAGTATTTTTTGTTTTCTTCAGATAATACCCAGAACTGGGATTGGCAGATTGTATGGTAGTTCTAGTTTTAATTTTTTGAGGAACTTCAGTGCTGTTTTCCACGGTGAGTGCACCACCTTGCGTTCCTGCCCATAGAGCAGAGGGGTTCCTTTCCTCCACATGTTCACCAGTGCTGGTATTTTTTTTATCTCTATGATAACAGCCATTCTGATAGCTGTGAGGTGATATCTCATTGTGGTTTTGATTTGTGTTTCCCTGATGATGAGTGATGTTGAATATCTTTTCATGTGTCTGTTGGCCTTCTGTATGTCTTTGGAAAAATCAGACATTCTGCCCATTAAAAAAAAAAATAACACGGAGGACATGGGGAGATGGAGAGGAGAAGGGAGTTGAGGGAAATTGGGGGGGAGATGAACCATGAGAGACTATGGACTCTGAAAAACAACCTGAGGGTTTTGAAGGGGCAGGGGTTGGGAAGTTGGGGGAGCCAGGTGGTGGGTATTATGGAGGGCACGCATTGCATGGAGCACTGGGTGTGATGTAAAACTATGAATTCTGTTACGCTGAAAAGAAATGAAATAAAAAAAATAAATCTCTGGAAAGCTGAAAAAAAATTTCAAAAATTAAAAAAAATAATAATAAAATTTTTTAAAAAATTAAAAAAAATAATTCCAGTTAGTTAAGGCACAGTGTTATATAGTTTCAGGTGAACAATATAGTGATTCAGCACTTCCATAAGTCACCCCGTGCTTATCAGGACAAGTGCAGTCCTTAATCCTCATCACTTTTCATCCCCCAACCCACCTCTCCTGTTTTCTATAGTGAAGAGACTGTTTCTTGGTTTGTCTCTCTCTCTTTTTTCCCTTTTCTCATTTGTTTTGTTTCTTAAATTCCACATATGAGTGAAATCATATGGTATTTGTCTTTCTGTGAATGACTTATTTTGCTTAGCATTATACTCTCTAGCTCTCACAATGTCATTGTGAATGGCGAGATTCCATTCTTTTTTTATGGCTGAATATTATTCCATCATATATATATATGTGTGTGTGTATATATATATTACATTTCTTTATCCATTCATAATTCAGTAGACACTTGGGCTGCTTCTGTATCTTGGCTATTATAAATAATGCTACAATAACCATAAGGGTGCATGTATCCCTTTGAATTAGTGTTTTTGTCTTCTTTGACTAAACACCCAATAATGGAATGACTGGATTATAAGGTAGCTCTATTTTTAACTTTTTGAAGAGCCTCCATACTGTTTTCCAGAGTGGCTGCACCAGTGTGCATTCCTACCAAGAGTATAAGAGGGGTTTTTTCCATCCACATCCTCACCAACACCTGTTGTTTCTTGTGTTGTTGATTTTAGCCATTCTGATGAGTGTGAGGTATTATTGCATTATAGTTTTGATTTGCATTTCCCTGATGATAAGTGATGATGAGCATCTTTTCATATGTCTGTTGACCATCTGGAATTTTTTTTTAGAGAAATGTCTGTTCTTATCTTCTGCCCATTTCTAATTAGATTATTTGCTTGTTGGGTACTGAGTTTGTTGTTGTTGTTGTTGTTGTTGTTTTAAGTTACATCTGTGCCAAGCATGGGGATCAAATTCATGACCCTAAGATCAAGATTTGCATGCTTTACCAATTGAGCCTGCCAGGCACCCCTTTGGATGTTGAGTTTTATAAGTTCATTACATATTTTGGATACTAAACCTTTATCAGATATGTCATTTGTAAATATCCTCTCCCATTCTGTAAGTTGCCTTTCAGTTTTGTTGATTATTTCCTTCACTGTGCAGAAGCTTTTTATTTTGATATAGTAACAATGGTTTATTTTTGCTTTTGTTTCCCTTGCCCGAGAGTATGGCCTTTAAGTATTCAACCCATTTTGAATTTATTTTTGTATACGAGTGTAAGAAATTCATCTAGTTTCATTCTTTTGAATGTTGCTATCCCATTTTTCCAACCCCGTGTGTTGAAGAGACTGTCTTTATCTCCATTCGATATTCTTTCTTGCTTTGTTAAAGGTTAATTGACCATAGAGTTGTGGGTTCGTCTCGGGGTTTTCTGTTCTGTTCCATTGATCTATGTGTGTGTTTTTGTACCAGTACCGTACTGTTTTGATTACTACAGCTTTGTAACATTACTTGAAGTCTGGAATTGTGAAGTTTCCAGGCTTGCTTTTCTTTGTCAAGGTTGCTTCAGTTACTCAGGGTCTTTTGTGTTTCCATACAAATATTAGGATTGTTTGTGCTAGTTCTGTAAAGAATGTTTTTCTTCTTCTCATTTTTAAAAATCAGATTGATTATTTTTGGTTTTTGGTTTTTCTTTTGAGTTGTTTGAGTTTTCTGTTTGTTTTTTTTTAATTGAGTTGTTTATATATTTTGGATATTAACCTCTTATCAAGTATATGGTTACAAATATCTTCTCTCATTCTGTAGGTTGTCTTTTTGGTTTTTTTGATGGTTTCCTTCACAGTGCAGAGCTTTTTATTTTGATGTAGTCCCACTTGTTTATTTTTACTTTTGTTACCTTTACCTTAGGTGTCAGGTTCATAAAAATCATCACCAAAACCATGTCAAGAATTTTATTGCCTGGGGTACCTGGGTGGCTGAGTAGGTTAAAGCCTCTTCCTTCAGGTCAGGTCATGATCCCAGGGTCCTGGGATTGAGCCCTGCATCGGAGTCTCTACTCGGCAGGGATCCTGCTTCCTACTACCTCTCTGCCTACTTGTGATCTCTGTCTGTCAAATAAATAAATAAAATCTTAAAAAAAAAAGAATTTCATTGCCTACATTTCTTCTAGGTATTTTATAGTTTTGAGTCTCACATTCAGGTCTTTAATCCATTTTGAGTTAAATTTTTGTGAATGGTGTAAGATGATCCTCAAAAAATTTAATGCAGAAGTATGCCTGGGGGTGCTTACATAGCTCAGTCATTTAAGCATTCACTCTTGGTTTTGATTCAGGTCATGATCTCAGGGTCCTGAGATCCATTCCCAAGCCTTGAGTCAGACTCCATGCACAGTATGAAGTTTGCTTGTCCCTCTTCTTCCTCTTGCACCACCCTTCTCAAATAAATAAATCAATAAATCATTAAAAAAGAAATATTACTTTCTGTGTGAAATCACAGGTCTGCTTCTACCTCCAATGTTTAGTGAGTCGACAGAGAGACAGAAAGTTGAAAATTACTGATTGAGATACTACAAACTCCTTTTGCATTCCAGATAGATCCAATCTGAAATTCAGTCCAGAAGAGGAGATGTCAGGAAGGGAATAAGTAAGGAAGGAAATAGGGAAAGAAGGGGAGGATTAGAGAAAATAAGGAAGGGAAGGGGAGAGGAGGGGAGGGAAGGGATGAAAGGAAGGGATGGTAGGGGAAGGGGAGGGGAGGGAAGGGGAGAGGAGGGGAGGAAAGGGAGGGAAAGGAGGGAAGGACAGAGGGAGGGAGGGAGGAAGAAAGGGAGGGGATTAAAAAAAAGTATTTTACAGTGCGTGGTAGTAACATAGGCCTCCATTGTAGAACCTCATTGAGAACACCATTTAACATAAAATAGGCAGTCATTTTAGAAATTTCTATTATATATTACCCAAATTAAAATGTGCTCTTGGGAACTTCCCCAAACTATCTGTAGGCCATATATGAGCACAGCTTCCTTCTCTGTATGATGTTAAGTAGTATAACTATCAAAATACTGTTGTGTTTCTCTCATATACACACAAGGTAGTCCTGTCATCTAGTATGCAGATGACATACAAAGCTGTCTAGAGATAAGTAGGGATTCTTACCACACCCAAAGATTAGCATCTTATATCATAGAAAGAATTTATAAGAGAAAATTTTAAAATCCTGTAACTCCATGCAATTTTCTTTTTGGGAATTCTAGTTTTTTAATGGCTTGTCTTAATATATACTCTTGGATGAGATGTTCTGTTCTCTTAGATCTAACATAAATACACTCCAAACAATTTCTTGAATGTTAGTGCTGCAAAGCATTTGACAAAGGTCATGTCTTTAGGCATCTCTGAGGCTAAGGGAAATGCCACAGAACAAACTGTTAATATTTTCCTTCAATTGGCAAATTATTTGTATATTGAATATATACAAATTTTTAATGAACTAGGAGGCTAAAGGCAAATACAGAAGAAAGAAAAATAGGAAGAGAGTTGAATAGTTCAATAGGAAATTTACAAAAGAAAATACTGAAGTGGCAAATAAATATTTTAAAAAGAGTTCAACATTATTTGTTATCAGTGAAAAGCAAATTAAAATCCCATGATATGTCATTAAACATCCAGTAGAAATGGCTGACTTCTTAAAACAACTGAAAATACCACGTGTTTGTGATGACACAGAGAAATAGAAACTCTCATAAGTTGTCAATGGGAGAGTAAATGGGAAGAGTCCCTTTTGAAATTGCCTTGCAGCATTTCCTAAAATTAAATACATGCATACGCTTGACAAGCAGTTTCATTCCTAAGTTTGTAATAGAACAGAACTGTGTAACAGTGTCACCAGAGCTAAGTGGAGACTTTCCAGGGCAGCACTATTTGTAAGTAGCTAAAAACTGAAAATATTCCAAATGTTCATCAACAGTATAAGTATCCATTACAAATAAAATACTATACACAATGAAAATGAACGCACCGCTACGTGCAGTAGCATTGATATCACACGTGTCATATCTTGTGGCAGAAGTTAAGTACTACGAAAGACAGTTGCCCAAGATTCTACATTTGTAGAAATCTCAAAAACATGCATAACTACTCTGGAGTAGTAAAAGTCAGAACCGTGATTAAATCTGAGTTGTTGGGCAGGGTACAAGACTGTTAATTCTGCTTTTATCTGGATGCTTGTTATAGGAGTATGTTCATTGTGTGATGACTCATCTAGCTGTACACATGTGATTTGTATACTTTCTATACTTCAAACTATAAAACAATAGACAATGATAATACAGCAGTAGTGACTACTATTTTTTTAAAGATTTATGTATTATTTGAGAGAGTATGCACACTCACTGGTCCTAGGGAGGGGGAAAGGGCAGAAAGAGAGGATTGATGAAGCAGACTCCTCACTGAGCTGAGCACAGAGCTTGTCATGAGGCTCGGTCTCAGGACCCATGAGATCAGGGCCCATGAGATCACCACCTGAGCTGAAACCAAGAGCTGGACGCTCAACTGAGTGAGCCACCCAGGCACCCTGTAGAGACCGCTCTTTTTCAGTGCCCCATATCTTTCCATTATAATAAATATAATATGGCAGTTAATTCTTACAATATTTTTTCTGGATACATACTATTATTATTCCTTTTTGAAAGAGAAGGAAGTTTTGAAGGTTTGAGAGGGGGATGCGAATATCTAGAATCACCCAGAGCTGGAAATTAACAGGATCTGAATTCTCACTTAGGTCCTTCTGAATCCAAAGCTTATAATTTTTCCTACCTAATTTCAGTAGACAGGAATTTAGCTTCTACTTCATCCTGTAGTGCTTCTATATTAATAAAAGATCCATTTATACACTATATAAAAATATTATATCCTTTTCCCTACTGTAATAAAGAAAAAAATACCCCTGGTTTTTTGTTTGTTTTGTTTTAGTTACTGTGTGTGTGTGTGTGTGTGTGTGTGAAAGGTATTATAGAGCAGCAGAGAATAATAGAAAAGTTTTTGGGTCGCAGTGTTCTTTTTTACAGAAGCCTCCTTTCTTCTCACCTGCCGACTGGCCTCTTGTATATCCGACCTTACTAATCCGTGGGAACTTTTTATCCTTTAGAGATAAGTAAAATTGCCTCACCTACTGGCTCAGCCCCCTTGGATGCATGCTTAGGCCACTGCCTGCTCAGCTCATTTTTTCTGCTTCTTCTCGTCCTTCCTTTTTGGGTGTTGGCTCTATGCTCTGGAGTTTAGTTCCTCTACCTCCTCACAGTCCTCCCAGCCCCTGGGAATAGTCCTTAGGGTTTCACAGGTGGGAATTCTGTGTGAGTATTAGTCACACTCACATTGTGAAGACTTACAGGTTGGAAGAAGTTGGCTGTTAGAAATAAAAACTAAGATACCTGATGAAATAAATCCATGAAGAAACCTAGAGATGAAATTGGTCTCTAAGAAGCAGTTGTCCTTATTTAGGTCAGCATTCAGTAGGCTAATATTCCCCTCGAGATTGATATCTGGTTCCTGAGTTTCTGTGCAACAGGTGCAGAATAGTGAACTCTGCCTGCTTATTATACACATGACCTTGAGAAGATAACTCGGGTTTTTGAATCTCAGTTTCCTCATTTATAAAATGGGAATAAAAACATCTAACTCACAGCTCTGTAATGATTTAATTTAAGGAGGTAAATGTTTTGTGACTTACAAAAAACTGAAAATATAGAGGGTTAATTAATATTATTTAGTTTTTTTAAAGATTTTACATATTTATTTGTCAGAGAGAGAGAGAGAGAGTACAAGCAGGGGGAGCAGCCGACAGAGGGAGAAGCAGGCTCCCTGCTGAGCAAGGAGCCTTATGTGGGACTCCATCCCAGAAGCCTGGGATCATGCATGACCTGAGCTGAAAGCAGCTGCTTAACCCACTAAGCCACTCAGGCATCCTATTATTCAGTTTTTAAAATCTACTCCACATCCCTGAAATTTTGGGATATAATGATACATTTTAAGTACCCTTTGTATCCTTTTTTCCCCCTTTATTATTCTTTAAAAAAATACTTTAGAGTATTTTGTGTATCTATGAATTAATTACCATGATCTAGCAAACAAAATTGATTGCACTATTTCCTATGCAATAGGTTACAATGATGTACATCAACTACATTAACAGTAAACATTTTCTTAAAAAGAGCTTTGCAAAAATAGCAGTATCCTTTGTGCTTCACCTAGAGTAGTAATTAAAATGTGCACTATCTGTTAAAACTCTGAAAATGATCAGATTATTTTATGAATGTTACAATTGTGAGTTGAGTTCCAGTTAAGGGTTAAGTAAGACATAGAATAATACTAGGATTATTATTATACCTGCCATTCATACTGTGTTTACAGTGCACTCTATGGGCATTCTTAGTCCTCAAAAGAAGCCTGTGAGGTGCTTTTTAATATTTCCATTTTATAAGTAAAGAATTATGGAAATCTTTACAGGGAAATTTAGGGACTGGGTAGCTACTAAGAGGCAGAGCTGGGAATTATACCTGAGTGACTCAAATCCTTTGCTTTTGTTCCCACATAGAGTCTATCTGCACAGGTTATCCTCTCTTACAAATCTCAGCAGGATAGAATCTGAGGTTCACTTTGTGTTTACACAGTGTCATAATAACTGGTTGAGAAAGTAGTTATTTAATGAATTAGTAGGTTATTAAATGTTCATGTGAACACACAATATTTTTGACAGATTTCATATTTTACTTAATTGAAAGTGGGTTTAAATTTATTTTCTAACAATCAATTTGTTTCAACAGATTGTGCAAAGGAAGAAATAATCAAACTAGTTATTTGACTTAGATATATCAATAATATTATATTTGATTTGAAATAGAATTCACATCTTCCAAAATTAGTGCAGTAGTTTTCTCATAAAACACAGAAAAAATATATATGCACATGTCTCACTGTGGCTCTCTCTGTGTCTGTTGTCTATCTGCTCATCCACCCATCTCCCCACCTGTCCAGGAGCTTTTTCTCCCAAGTGGTTTTGGGCGTTTTCCACTTCTTTATCAGGCATTTTATTGATTTTTAACTGAATTACTAGAGTTTATTGTTTTTGCTAACAATTATCACAATTTGAGGTTTAGTCTTTTCCAGGGCTCCTAAAATATTAGTTAACATTTCATCCATCATCTAGGGATCTTGTTAAAATGCAGCTTCTAATTCAGTAGATGTAGGGTGGGGCCCAAGATTCTGCATTTCTAATCAGGCTCTGTATGCTGTCTAGCTGCTGGTACTTGGTTGACACTTTGAGAAGCAAGGGTCTATGCATACCTATTAAGTAACAGATTGATTTGTTCAAAAGAACTTGAGTTGTTATTGGGAAATCTGGCTTATCTTAACTCCTACAGGAATTAACTACATGAGTTAATCAAATCACAGATTCTCTAGGTTTTGATTTCTTTAAGGTTAGATGTGGTTGTATGATTGATTCTATGATTGTGCCTATCTTGGCCACTTTCCCTGCCTCTAACATGAAATCATAATATTAAATAGAACACTACTACTGGTTACACTAACTTCCTGAGTACTTGGCATGTGCTAAGCATTGCATTAATGACTATGCCTATATTATTTCATTTTTATCTTCACTTTAATTCACCTGATGGTTACTAGAGGGGAGGTCATTGAGGGGATGACTGAAATAGGTGAAGGGGATTAAAGAGCACACTTATCATGATGAAAATGAACTCAACAAAATAAATACTATAGCCTCATTTTTAGATAGAGATATTGAAGATTACAGAATAAATAAATTTTCCAAGGCCACAGGGTGATTGGTGCCAGAACAAGAATTTCATTTTCAAAATTTATTTTGAAACTTTTCTCTTTAAAATTTTATTTTATATGATTTTATATGATTTTTTGGTATAGTTTATAAGGACATTTTTGTATAAGCATATGTATTTGAACTTAGTAACACAAATTTATTTGTTACCATCTTGTCCAATATTTTATTAAGGAAGAAAAGCTGAAATTCACGACAAATTTAATTTTCAAACTTTAACTTTGGCTGCATAATGAAACAGGGACAAAAATTAATGAACATTATTATATTGAATATTATATCTTCCTTAGAACTTTAGCTTACATTTTATTTCTCCCTTTTGTTTTTACTTTTTTATGGTAATGCATTCTCATGATTCAATATTCAAAGTACATTAAAGGGTATAGGATAAAAGTATTTCTTCCAGTGCTGTCTGTGAGCCACTGGATTGTCCTCCCCAGAGGCAACCAATATTTGACTTGTAAATTCTTCCTAGATGTTTTAAGCTTTATATAAGCAAAGCTTTTTTTTTTTTCTCATTTATTCTTTTTTTTTTTTTTAATTTTCCACATGAGGAGCTAGGGGTTAAATCTAGATCTCTCTGAATCAAAAGCCTAAGCTTTCAAACCCTAAAACATACCTCCTCTCTACTATCAATACATGGTTTTTGTGTACATATTTTGTTACAAAAGCAAAATATGTAGGTCCAAAGAGTGTCCCTGACTTAACCCCCATTATTTCCTTAGAACCTGGATTGCTGGGAGCCACAGACCTGCCAGAGCCAGAGAGCAGGCAGACTGCATCCATCTTTCATTAGAGACACTTCCCGTGGCCAAACTCTCTATGTCCACATGCCTATCAGAGTCTACAACAGTAGATGCTGCTCTACTCAAGTATTTCCAATATCCTCTGCTGTCTTAGCATTTTAGCTCTGTCCTCAAATTGCTTGTCCCCTGAGCAAAATGAAACTCAAGGTTATGATGTGATTCTTCCATCTCCCACATGATACAGATACCTAACCTTGAGTGTTATGACTAAACAGTCCACACCATCAAGGCTATGCCAAAACTTGAGAAGTCTTTTTATCATAAAAGTTAAGAATATGGTTCTCAACTCACTGAAAAATACCAATATGTTTTCTAAACCAAACAACCACAAAAATATCCAATTAGTTCTATTACCAATAAATACATAAAATGTCATTACAATGGTGCTAATTTATTTTTCACACCAATATTAAAGACACTCAGTGAATACTTTTAAGCAGGTTGACTTGAGCCAAAATGATCAACAATATAACTCAGTAACACATGGAAACATGCACCAGATAAGGTTCAGTGAAGAAGCAAATAAATTGATTTGTCCAGTTTCTGGGGCTGGTCCTTGGGTGACTTTTTTCAGACCTTCATCTGGGAAGTTGGATAGTCTTCACTAAGCAGGGTCTAATTTGTACAGCTTTTATTTTTCCAAATGTATTTCCACAAAATAGCTATGTAATGCTGGGGAATATTTCTAATGACCACCTCTCTTTGATCATATTGTTACCATCTATAATGTGCAGTGGTTGAATGAAATATCTGTAATTGGTTTTGAAGGGACTGGATAGTTTACTCTTTGGTACATAGATATAGGGCTTAGGAAAAAATCTAGACATGGGTGGCCTTTACCTGATAGTAAAATATCCTGAAAGGAGATAGACTATGTCTCCACAAAACAAAACAAAACAACAACAACAACAACACCAACAACAAAAACAAAAACAAACAAAAAAACCTAGCTGGTAATTTTTAAAACCAATCGATTCAAATAGTTTTATGTGCCTGTAGCACAAAACCAAAGGTTGATTCATACTTTCATTCCAGGTCCAATGACCTTTAGTTATTTTTTTAAATAAAAAATGCCTACAAATTCACAATCAAATCCAGAATTTTATTACTCATTTCAAAATTCTTCTTCTCAATATAGCATTATTATAGACAGCAGCACCAGACATAGATTGTAAAGTCCAAGAGAACAAAGGCAAAACCAAATTGACTTCTAAAACTCTGCAGATACAACTCCATCTGGAAAGTTATCACATACAACTGTCCAAGTTGAAAAAAATTTTAAAAAAAGGACTAAGAACTCAGCTCATGTAAGATAAAGAATTTATTTCTCCATCATAAGATGCTGCAATTGCATTTTGCTATTTCCCCCCAATGTCAGAACAGTGTGATACAATATTGGCTATGTGTGTGCTAGCAGAGTGGAAAAAAACTAAATTTTACACCCAGGAACCAGATGCTGACAACCCTTTTTGGCAGATGGACTGTGATTCTCTCTCCTGTGAAATAAAAACTTCAATTAAAATGGCTCTTTGATTTTGGGGCAATGATAAAAGGGAAGAAAGCTACTTGAGGAACATATAGAAAAGTTAAAACAAAAAAATGAGCAGAAGGAAAAGAAGATAAAGACAGGTCAGAAAAATATATCAGGAATAAATGTGAAAGATGGGAAAGTAGGATAGGAGAAATGTAGGCTGAAGATTATTTGAACAGGAGCAATGCTGAAGCACCAGTGATATTTGACAAAAGTCAGGCTATAATATGTGACGTTTATTTACTCTTTACCATAAACAGTTTTCTCATTTTACTAGCTGCTTGAAGTCCAGTCAGTTCGTATTATACATTAGGAGTTTTAATTTTAGAACCAAAAAAACCCACTTTTTTTTAATAGATTTACTGTGTGGTTTCCTCAGTTATTAAAAAACATGATTTAAGCACCTCAAATGTGTCAAAGACTGTGGTAGGATTCATAACAGTTCGGTTTACCAGTGAGCATGTGTGTGTGTGTGTGTGTGTGTGTGTGTGTGTGTGTGTTTGTGCACGTGCGCACACGTGTGCACATTCCCATGCACAGGCATCTGAAGAGCTTCATGGAATCAATGTATCTGTCTTAATTTTCTGGGTTGACTAGTCATTCTCAGTGCTGTATGTGTCCCCTCAAAAGAGGTACTCATTCTATGCTTTCATGGCTACGAGCTCCCAACTTAAGATAATTGACCAGCTTTCTGGATAAATGTCAAAGAACAGTTTAGCCAGAATCTGGTTCCTCATGTGACAGTATGCTGGGTCGTTCTACTTGTGAACTTGGTTATTCTGGGAACTAAACTTAATAAATACTGAAATGTATACTATAAACTATGAACTAAATGCAACAAAATAAATACTGTAATATAACATATTATTACTATAATAATACATTTCTGGAGGTTCCTTTCCTGTATGATTTCTTTTATTTCAAGGGTCGGAGTTGATTGAAAGTAAACTGAGGTTAAGTGAAGCAACTCTCATCATGTTCTCAAGATCCTCATTAGTGGTGGTGAGAGACAGACAGTGTGGTGTCAGTGGGTTACAGTTGATCTTCACTTTTCCCTTTTCCACCGCCAGCTCTCCACGCCAATGACCATCCCTGCTGGTGAACAGTTATTGATCTCAGGGCCAACATTAGGCACATGACTGCAAACTAGCAGAGATCCAAACCTGTCATAGACTTCTTTATCATCCCCTCTCATGATTTCAATATATATGTTTTGTGGGCAGCTCTGACTTGTTCATCAGCATAAGGGATGGGTAATGATTTTGCTGCCCTTCTTGGCCTTTTCTTCCCCAGATCCTCCCAAATTATCTAAGGTCTAATTCCTAATTTCATAGGAATCAAGGCAGTTCTGCTTCTCTGAATTAACCCTGATGAATACAGAAAGAATGTCTTCATTGTTGTGTGATTTGAGATAAGACAAAAATCAGTCAAAGTTCGATTAGATACTTCTTTAGATATTGGAAGGCTGTGGCCATGGTTGAAGAGACCACATTTGTATTTCCCTATATTTATTTATATTTAAAGGGGGAAAATACTGTTTTTCTTAGCAGGGCAATGCTGCTCCCTGCCCAGCCCCCCCCCCACACATTGCTACCCAACAGTGTGGCTTTGCCATTCCTGTGCCTGTCCTTTGCACACTAAAGGGAAGATGTGGATGAGTAATTTAATAAACTGCTTGGGGTGGGCCTCAATGCCTCAAAATCATGTTTACATCATGCCGCTGGTTGCTTATCTGCCTTCTAGGGAATGTCAGTTTAGTTAATTGAAGGACTTTCATTTTGCTCAGGGGACAAGCAATTTGAGGACAGAGCTAAAATGCTAAGACAGCAGAGGATATTGGAAATACTGTTTTAGAAAAAAATGGACTAAAAAGAAAGCAAGAGCCAATGCTAAAAAAGAAATACAGAGAAAGAACAGAAATGTCTAATAGAGTTTTATCATTAAGTTGCTTATAGTATTCCCATAACATATAAACTCTTATTTTCATATGGCAGCTAATAAAATCTACATTGCTCACTTTTTGTAGTATAGATTTATTTTACCAAAGTGACATTTGCAATAAGCACAATGATGCATAAACAGTTCTTGAGTGCTTATCCAGCCACTGCTCTATCACAAGGGATAGAGTGTTGACCAAGAGAACCACACTCCCTCCCTACCAGCCCCATAGTAATCAAGACTGAGGGTAGGGTCATCAAGAGCAACTCACACAGTCCAAGCATCAGACGCCATTATTAAAGGAAACAGGGAAGGAGATCAAAGGAATGCACACAGTCCCACTGAGAAAAGAGCTTGAACTCATCACAGCTAGGCATTCCATGGATTGTGCTCTTTACTTATTATTGATAGGGAACTTGAGAGGAGCCAGGGAGCATGTAGTCAACCACCCATGTAACAACAGGAGCTGTTTGGCCGGTGACACCCCTTGTTGAAACGAGTAAAATCCAGGGTTTGGAAGTCAGTTTGTATGGTAGTGTGCATGCTGCCTGTGCAGTATCAGCCCTGAACCTTGTCGCTGTCTCTGCTGATCTAGATCTAGTTTGTTGCTAAAGGTGGAAGAGAGGTAGTCATGGGGACATTCAGCACAATAGTCTTGTCTCTCCCCTAGAGGTCTTTGCTAAGTAATTACTTATTTGGATAGTTAGGATAGAGAAATGAAGGATGAACCATTGCTATCACCCAACTAAATTATAAAATCACTAGACATTTTATATGATAAAATGGTCAAAATCAAACCTAGGATCCGAATAGACATATCCTGTCCTACTTTTAGCACTACGAATGCAAAATTTCCAAAGACTGACATAAAGATGTTAATGCTGGAAGGAGCTCTCAGAACAATTTCAAAGTGGTTACTTAAGTACAAGTCAAAGAGATACTCTGTAGTGTTGTTCAACTGTACAATGACCCATCTAGTAAGTGATTATAAAAGTCCTCTCTATTATACACTGGAATTTAGCTTGGGTGCTACCTAGACCAATGACATGAGAGTACATTTAAACTAATTTTCCCTAATATCACATATTAATTTAGATGACATAGGAGTTGTAACAGTATTATGTTTTGTGAAGACATACACCTCATGTAACTTGTCAAGTAAATGAACATTTAAAATGCTCTGAAGAGCCCTATTTGAGTAGCAAATACCTAGTACTTAATTTGAAATCTGTTACCTGGAGAATTTTTTTAATATATTTTTTTATTTCTTTTCAGTGTAACAGAATTCATAGTTTTACACCACACCCAGTGCTCCATGCAATGTGTGCCCTCCATAATACCCACCACCAGGCTCCCCCAACCTCCCACCCCCCACCCCTCCAAAACCCTCAGGTTATTTTTCAGAGTCCGTAGTCTCTCATGGTTCATCTCCCCCCCCAATTTCCCTCAACTCCCTTCTCTCCATCAGCAATTCAGTAATGTGGCAGGATACAAAGTCAATGTACAGAAATCAGTGGCTTTCTTATACACTAACAATGAAAATACAGAAAGGGAAATTAGAGAATCGATTCCATTTACTATAGCACCAAGAACCATAAGATGCCTGGGAATAAACCTAACCAAAGAGGTAAAGGATCTGTACTCGAGGAACTACAGAACACTCAGGAAAGAAATTGAAGAAGACATAAAAAGATGGAAGACCATTCCATGTTCTTGGATCGGAAGAATAAACATTGTTAAAATGTCTATACTACCTAGAGAAATCTATACTTTTAATGCCATTCCCATCAAAATTCCACTGGTATTTTTCAAAGAGCTGGAGCAAATAATCCTAAAATTTGTATGGAATCAGAAGAGACCCCGGATCGCTAAGGAAATGTTGAAAAACAAAAATAAAACTGGTGACATCTCATTACTTGATTTCAAGCTTTACTACAAAGCTGTGATCACCAAGACAGCATGGTACTGGCATCAAAACAGACACATAGACCAATGGAACAGAGTAGAGAGCCCAGATATGGACCCTCAACTCTATGGTCAAATAATTTTTGACAAAGCAGGAAAAAATATACAGTGGAAAAAAGACAGTCTCTTCAATAAATGGTGCTGGGAAAAT
>PISX010020505.1:0-29577 GCA_004024625.1 Mellivora capensis | reverse complement strand
AGCCCCTCGCGGACGTCTCACTGCACCGTCTCGGCTCACCCAGGCCGCGCATCCCCTGAACCCCCTCCAGGAGAGCGCCAGCCACTTTTCTCTGGTTACTTCGGGGACCATCGACCCCCCTCCTCCACCCCCGCCGTCCACCCGCCAGCCGCGGGGCCGGGTCAGGGTCAAGTCACAGAAGCTCACCCGCGGCCAGGGCGCGGGGCTGCTCTGCCCCGGCACTTTCCCAGCCCGGACGCGCGGAGAAGGCGCACGCCGCCCGCTGCTTGCGGGGGTAAAGCAAACGGTCCTCGAAGGCGAGTGTCCACTCCTCGACACCCGCTCCCGACATGGAACCGAAAAACGAATCCGCAGGTGAGGGGTCCCCGCCCCCCAGCCACCCGGGCGCCAGGTTCCGAGTGCGCGCGCCGGCTCGGCTCGGCCCCCCGCCCCCCCGGAGGTCACCCGCCGCCGCGCGCCTCCTGGACGGCCCGACAGCAGCTCTGCAGCCCCTCGGCCTCACCCTCGACGGCCGCCCCGCCTCGGCTCCCCTCTCCCAGTCCCAGCACCCGAGCTTTCCTTCCAGACCTTTCCTGGTTCCGTCGGAGAAACCCGATGGCGGAGCTCTCTGACGTCCTCCGCTGCTCGCGCCGGCGCCCAGACGCCGGAGGAGAAAGGAGTCGGGGTCGGGGGGTCCGTGCCCAAGCCTCCCGCACTGCGGGGAGACGCTCGCTGTTCACAGCCTTGCTCCGGCGGTACCTGTAGGCCAGGCTCCAGAGCCCCGCGCCCCGGAGCGAAGGCCCGGGCCTGTCCATCCTCCCCGCGCGCGCCGGCCCGGAGCAGGGACAGGAGGTCCGCAGTGCGGTGGGGCAGCGGCCCTGGGCGGCGCATCCCGAGTCCGGACTGGCTCTGCACCCTGGACACCGGCTGCTGCCGAGCCGGCCCGCCTCGCTCAAGCGTTTGTTCCAAGAGCCTCGGTGGCGCCACATCTTTGTTCGGGCGGAACCGCCCTCGGCGAGGCTCCCCTGGCCTGAGGCTTCCTGCGGGAAGGCAGGGACGGGCCCCTCTGCTCCGAGCACCCAGGAGCCCGAGGTCTTCACGCCTTCCTGAGCGAGCTGCTTGAACCTGGGCCTAGACGGCCCTGCGGCCCTCCCTGTCCCTTCCCAACACCCTTCCCCACCCTTCCCGCATGGCGGGACCCCTTTTCGCTAACCAGGTCCCCGAGGACCCGCCCGTGTGGGCTCCCCCCGGTCAGTTGGCAGTGGAGGCGCAGCTGTACTGGGGGGGGGTCAGGACTTGACCGTGTGGGGCCTTCAGGCCGTGCTCTGGCCGGGACCCCTGTCTCCCCCCGGCCGGGCTCCTCACGACAGAATAGCCTGTGGCTGAAGGAAGGCCGAGGAGGCTGCGAAGGCCGGGGAGGGGTCTGCGAGGAGGACACAAAGCCAGGGTGCCCAAGCAGGGTGGCTGCGGTGTGACCCGAACTTCTCCAGGTCCTGAGGCGAGAGCTCGGTCGTGCGTGTCCAGCCTCCATGATTTGTTCTGACGGGGCAGCGGGCCTCTGGCCTCTGTGGCGGGTGGAGTCAGAAGCAAAACAGCTTTTGCTCCCAGGAGTGGGTCTGTTGTGACCTGCATGGACTTCAGTGAAATCGGTTCTTTCCTTTAAAAAGTAGCTCAGGGGCACCTGGGTGGCTCAGTGGGTTAAAGCCTCTGCCTTCGGCTCAGGTCATGATCTCAGGGTCACCGGATCGAGCCCCGCATCAGGCTCTCTGCTCGGCAGGGAGCCTGCTTCCTCCTCTCTCTCTCTCTCTCTGCCTGCTGCTCTACCTACTTGTGATCTCTGTCTGTCAAATAAATAAATAAAATCTTTAAAAAAAAATTAAAAAAAAAATAAAAAGTAGCTCAAAGCTTAACTGAAGCTCAGCGCTCGGCTTGATCCCGGGCTCTCCAGCTAACCGTGTGACCATTTTGGTTTCCGCGTCTGATAAATCCAGCCACTGAGTCCACAGCCCGACAGGCCTCCAGACACCTGAACGTGCAATGTCCAATTCCAGACGGGTCACTGCTCTTCAAGTATAGCGTCCCTTGTCCCGTCTGTGGCTGGGCATAGAAGGCGAAGGAGGGGCTTCCTAGCGCTTGGTAAACATGACTGCAAACCATATGTGTGTTTTGGGGTTTTAAAAAAATTTTTTTTAAGATTTTATTTATTTATTTGACAGACAGAGATCACAAGTAGGCAGAGAGGCAGGCAGAGAGAGGAGGAAGCAGGCTCTCCGCGGAGCAGAGAGCCCGATGTGGGGCTCCATCCCAGGACCCTGGGATCATGACCTGAGCGGAAGGCAGAGGCTTTAACCCACTGAGCCACCCAGGCGCCCCATATGTGTGTTTTTAAAGATAATGTGCTTAAATATGATCTTCCCCAAACAGAGCCTAGTCTGCCCTTTAAAAAAAAATATATTGTATTTATTATTTACTTGACAGAGAGAGACACAGTGAGAGAGGGAACATAGGCAGGGGGAAGTGGAGAGGGAGAAGCAGGTTTCCCACTGAGCAGAGAGCCCAGTGTGGGGTTCGATCCCAAGACTCTGGGATCATGACCTGAGCCGAAGGCAAAGGCTTAATGACTGAGCCACCCAGGCGCCCTCCCCCCTTTTTTAAAAGATTTTATTTGAGAGAGAGCAAAAGGGGGGGAGGGGCAGAAGGAGAGGGAGAAGCAGACTCCCCACTGAGCAGAGAACCTGATGCAGGGCTGGATGCAGGGCTCCATCCCAGGACTCTGGGATCATGACCCAAGCCAAAGGCAAACACTTAACCGACTGAGCGACCCAGGCGCCTGACTGGTCTGCCTTTTGTAACAGGTTTTGTGCCTGGCACATTCTGCATCTAATAATGTTTAGAAAGATCGTTCTGAGCATATGTGGAGAGACGTAGGTCCTTCCAGTCTTAATTCCCCATACCAAGTGTGTCCAGTGGTAAGAAGAGTGGGGAATCAGAGACTTTTCTTGTCTATGAGAGGGAAAAAAAGGTTGAATTAGAATTACCACTATTCCAATAGCTCTAACATTCTGAATGTTTGGTTTGTATCCAAAGAGACAGGCCATAAGCAAATGGGCACTCATTCAAGAAAAATGAGGGCGGGGGATAGAGAGAAAGAAGGCACAGTGTCCTCTTCTAGGACATCCTTCTTGTGCCAAATGAGACAGGAGGGAAGAGAACAGAAGTGGGACCAAGCCTAGTACCAGTGATAAACAGATAGGAAGCTGCTGAAACCCGGGGTACATGGCTGTCCATTCACCAAGCCAGTCAAAGGCCATTTGTTCAGAAAGTAATTTGATCAAAGCTGATTTCTCAGACTAATTCTGAAAGCCAGTCCACACAGACTAAGTTTTTTTCCCTCCAATAATAAGATGCTTATTTTTTCTTCAGTGTTAAAGGGATGCGGGGTCAAAATTGGAGAGGCAGCTGTTGGCAGGGAAGTTCACAAAACTAGAGGTATCTTCAACAATAGCAAGTGGGTGCTGTGTTTTTGTTTCCGTTTTTTTCCAAGAAAACTGTAGGTATCATATTCTAGAGAAATACTCCTTGCATACTTTTTCAAAAATCTGGAATTTTCTGAGAAGCTCAAAAAGTGATCTCTGCTTAACCAAAAGCTGTTTTAAAAAGACAAAGCAAGGGGCACCTGGGTGGCCCAGTGGTTAATCAAGGGGCACTTGGGGGGCTCAGTGGGTTAAGTGCCTGCCTTTGGTTCAGGTCATGATCCCAGGGTCCGCTCAGTGGGGAGTCTTCTTCTCCCTCTGCCCTTCCCCCAACTCCTACTCTCTCTCTCTCAAATAAATAAGTAAATAAATAAATAAAATCTTTTTAAAAACCCAAAGCAAATAAAGAAATAAATAAAAATAAAAATAAAACAAAGCAAAGACAATGACCAAAAAAGTGCAAAAAAAATGTATCTCATTCCTGTGAACTCTACAGGAATTATTTGTGAACAGTCTTTTTTGTTTTTTCCTTTATTTTTTTTCCCTACATTGCAAAACTGCTAGCTCAAAAATCCTGGACCATTATTTTGGTAATCACAGTATAAAATCATTTAATAACACAGTATATCACAGATAAAATTGAACTACCCGCATGACTACCCTCTCAGCTCCCATGTAAACATATACAAATGGGATTTAAAATGAAGCAGAAGAACAAAAAAAAGAAGCAGAAGGACCTAACGTACATAATTTATTTTGAGTATTTTGACTGTATATACATAATATAAAAATCACGTTGATAAAACCCACATGACTTTTTCCAGCCTATGTCTTTGCCATTGGCCCATACAGAATCTTAAGCTCCTGAAAAAAAAATGACTAATTCATATTCACAGGTATTTTACTTTTATTTTTTATTTATTATTTATTTATTTTTAAGATTTTATTTATTTATTTGACAGGGGGAGAGAGACTGTGAGCACAAGCAGGGGGAGCTGCAGAGGGAGAAGCGGCTCCCCACTGAACAGGGACCCTGGGATCATGAGCTGAGCTGGAGGCAGACACTTAACCGCTTAACTGACTGAGCCACCCAGGTGCCCCTTCACAGATTTTTTTAAAAGAAGAGTTTATGCAAGCTACTCTGCTCTTTGCTCTGTCTTTGAAGCTCCTGCATGATCCTTAAGTCAGGGGTTGAGGAACATACACTGTATTATTATCAGGGCTTTTCTTGGTTGTAGATGAGGCAGTTTCTTGCTGGGACCCGGAGGGACACACAGTGGAACTCAGGGCTGTGATGAGGGCCACAACCAAACGTATTGTGATTCAGTTTTTGCTCAGCTGTTTCATTTTTCTTATGGGTAGAAATAGTCCCCAATCAATCATTAGTTCCCAAAGGCAGCCTCCTTCCAGCACACACTGCCTTATAATTCCCCAAATACACAATAATGTGAATCCTAAATGAGGATCCTTACCAGGACTGGTTTCAAAAGATGGCTTACCAATCATTTCCACTTATCACCAAAAGAGATAAGAACATTAGCATTTAAAAGTACATTGTATGTTCATTTGTTGTGTTTTTCTTAGATTCCTAACGTAGGTGAAATCATGTGGTGTTGGTCTTTCTCTGTCTGGCTTATTTCGTTTAGCTTTATAACCTCCAGATCCATCCACGTGGTTGTGAGTGGCAAAGATTTCACTCTTTTTTGTGGCTGAGTAATTCCACTGAGTATATATGCCATCTTTTCTTTTTTAAGATTTCATCTATTTATCTATTTTGGAGAGAGAGAGAGAGTATGAACAGGGAGAGAAGCAGAGAGGGAGAAGCAGACTCCAAGCCAAGTGGGGAGCCCCACTCAGGTTCTGTCCCATCACCCTGAGATCACGACCTGGGCTGAAACCAAGAGTTGGATGCTCGACCTACTGAGCCACCCAGGCACCCCACACCACATTTTCTTTATCCAGTCATTGATCAGGGGACACTTTGAGGTTGCTTCCATATCTTGGCTATTGTAGATAACACTGTAGTAAATATAGGGGTGCATTTACCTTTCCAGATGGGTGTATTCATTTTATTCATTTATTTGGATAAATACCCAGAAGTGGAATTACTAGATTGTATGGTATTTTTTTTAAGATTTTATTTATTTGACAGACATAGATCACAAGTAGGCAGAGAAGCAGGCAGAGAGAGAGGAGGAAGCAGGCTCCCTGCTGAGCAGAGAGCCCGATGTGGGGCTCGATCCCAGGACCCTGGGATCATGACCTGAGCCGAAGACTTTAACCCACTGAGCCACCCAGGTGCCCGGATTGTATGGTATTTTTATTTTCAGCTTATTATGGAACCTCCATTCTGTTTTCAATAGTATCTGCACCAGTTTGCATTCCTACCAACAGTGCATGGGGGTTCCCTTTTCTCCACTTCCTCGCCAACAATTGTTGTTGCTTATCTTGATGCCAGCCATTCTTACTGGCTTTAGATATGCCATTTGCAAGTATTTTCTCTCATTCAGTAGGTTGCGTTTTTGTTTTGTTGGTGGTTTCCTTCACAGTACAAAAGCTTTTTTATTTCTATGTAGTCTCAATTGTTCATTTTTACTCTTGTTTCCTGGGTCTGGGGAGATTATCCAGAAAAATATTGCCAATGTTGATGTCCAAGAAATTACTTACTGCCTATGTTTTCTTTGAAGAGTTTTATGCTTTCAAGCAAACAGACAAATAACAACAAAGAGAGAAACCGATTCATAAATATGGAGAACAAATTCATGGCTGCGAAAGTGGAGAGAGGTAGGGGGTGGGCAAAATGGGTGAGGGGGTTTAAGAGATACAAATTTCCAATTATAAAATAAGTAAGTTACAGGATGAAGAGTACAGCCTAGGGAATACCGTTGATAATATTGTAATACATTTGTTGTGGTGTGCATTTCAGGATGTATGTAATTGTTACACCACCGAGTTGTACACCTGAAACTAACTGGATATTGTTGGTCAACTGTACGTCAACGACGAGTTTTTAATGAGAGGAAAAGCATCAGAGAAGAGATAAATGAAGCTTAAAAAGTTTTTTAAGGTACGCTGTAATGCTGGGAGATGTGTAGTCTGTGATTTCCTCTGTCAAGGTCAGGGAGGACTCTGGAGGGGTGAGTGTGAGTGTGAGTGTGTTCTCTGCATTTGCACCACCATAGTTCTTAATTACAGTAATCATTTTCACAAATGGGCTTTGTTTTCTACTCTGGCTCTTTGGCTTTTGGCAGGCGGCACCAGGCAAACACCTGTTGTCTGGTTATATAGAGAAGCACCTGTCAGTGGAGCCTCTAAGTACTAACATAGGAGCTGCCATCCGGAGTCTTGGGAACCTTTGCAACTGTGGGCAGAAAGGAAGGAAGGAGCACCTGCTTAGGGCCCAAGAGACTGAATGATTGCTCATCGACTTGTGACAGGAGATGTCTATGAATCCAGTCCCCTTCCTCTCCCTACTCCTAAGAATTGCAGCCTGTGGCCACAACATCTATTAATTTGTAAATGAACGTGATCAGATTCAAGGAAAATTCCTTTTTAAGGGGAACTGTAGTTTAACAGAAATGAAGGCTTTGAGGCATCAAACTCGAAATGGCTTCCATGGTTGCATATCTAGGTGACAAGAATGGCGGAAGGGAAGCAAGAAGAAAAGAGAGATGATAGAGGAAACGGGACAAAGAAGATTTTTTTTTTCCATATGATAATCTCCTTCAGAAAATCAGCATTTTGAGGGGCACCTGAGTGCTCAGTTGGGTAAGTGTCTGACTCTTGGTTCGGCTCGGCTGATGATCTCAGGGTCGTGAGGTCATGCGTTGGGCTCCCCGATCAGCTCAGAGTCTGCCTAAGATTCTCTTTCTTCCTCTGCCCCCACCCCAGCTCTCTCTCTCTGTCTCTCTCAAATAAAGAAATAAGTAACATCTTAAAAAGAAAAAAAAAGAAAGAAAATCACCATTTGGAGTACATTGGTGGTATGAACCTGTACAGATGGGTGTGTCTTGTCTAATAGACGTCACTGGAAAAAGTCAGTGTCCAATCCTGAATTAATTAATTCTTCTTTGACAGTTTAGATATTTGAATATGGCTTATACCCATACATGGAGAAGGAAGAGAAGAAAAGTGACGAAAAAGCCTGGGAAGAGGAGACAGAGAGGAGATAAAAATCCTACATTTTTCAAAGATAGACTTTTAGCACCAGTATTTATTTTTTAATTTCTTTACCTTCTGTTTCCCCATGTCCAAGATGTATAGAAATCCAGACCAGCTCGGAGAGATGTCTTGAACCTGACTCATCCCGTGGCAGATAACCCACAGAGCTGGGCGTTCTAAGGAAGGGGCTGTGGAGCCTCTCCCTCTATACCTCTTTCCAGCTGGGACTGGTCTCCAGGATACTCTGTGGAGGAGCCGAGAGCCTGAATTCCTCCTCCGGATGGAGTTTGTTTCTCTCTTCTACCCCGTTATCTCTCACAAAACCAGTCTTCTCCCCTTACACTATGACTTTTCCTAGACGTTGGAACTCTCTCAGCAAGAGAGAAATAATGTCAAAGAGAAAAACAGAGGATGGGATGGGAAGAACGGTCGGCAAGAAGGAGGGCAGGTGGGAGAAGTCCTTAAGAGGACTTGCCATCTTGGATTCATTCTTGATTTTTCTTTGTCCTACACCCAGTAGATGCAGTTTAGCAGGAACTCTGTGGGCTTCATCTTCAGAAGGTGTACAGAATCCCAACAGCTCTTGGGACCTCCGTGGCCACCACCCCACCCAGGTTTCGGCCGTCATCACCTCTCGTCTGGATGACTGGTGTCCCTGCCTTTGGCCTCGCCTCCCTACACATCACTTCCAGTGCAGCATGGTAATCCTCCTAAAGAGAAAAGGCAGTGTACGCCATTCTTCTCACGACTACCAATCACTTCTCATTTCTCACTTAAAATAAAACTCAAACCCTCCCAGGGGGCTCCAAGCTCCTACCTGATCTCCAGGCTCACTCTTTTCGGCCTCCCCTGGCTTCTTTGCAGTGTTCTGCCAACTCAGCAGCCCCGCAGGCAGCCTAGGACCTTCACAAAGCTTACTCCCTCTCTCGGGCTTGGTTCCCGGGGTATTTGGCTGACTGACTCCTCCAAGGTTTTGCTCGTATATTTTCTTCTCGAATGTCACCTGAGCAACGTATGTAAAACTACAGCCTCTACGGAGTCCCTGCCTCGCACGCTGCTTTTCTTCTCAGTGTTTGTCACAGCAACTATTGACCTCATGAACAGAGAGCCCCTCCTGTGTCAGGCATTCTTGCCGGGTATTAGTTCATCTAACGCACACAGCAGCCTAAGGAGCAGGCACTATTGTCTTGTCCATCCTAGGTCGTAAGAAAACAGGCCCAGAGTGGGGAAGTACGAAGTCACACAGCGAGGCCGTGGTAGGGCCTAGGTTTGAACTCAGGCTCTGGGAGCCGTACACCCACCACCGGGCTTTCTGGACTCACGGCTCTCAAATATACCACATATGCTGTGTCCTGCTTACCGTTCGCTGTCTCTCTCACCCCGCCAGCCTGCGAGCTGCATGAGGTGAGCGATCTTTCTTCTCTTTACAAATACTTACCGAACGTCTAGAATGTCACTTGACATACCGTGGGTGACCAGTAAATGTTCGAATGAATAAATGAACTTGATGATTAAGAGTCTGGCCCCCAGCTTGAGATGCTTTATTTCAGTCTCATTACCAAAATATCCGCTTTCCAGGCACCTCACTTTATCCTCTATGAGAATGAGGAGAAGAAAAGGCATTCTAGTTCAGAAATCTTATTTCACTCTACAGTTTGTGAATGAGTGAAACTGCCTCAGGGATGCTACTTTTATTTCCCTCTGAACACTTTCCACCTTAAGCTCCCCTTACAATTCCACGTCCCCTTTCCAGCCCATATTTAAAAAAAAAAAAAAATTAGTTATTTATTTGACAGAGAGAGACAGCGAGAGACAGAGTACAAGAAGGGAAGTGGGAGGGCGGGGAAGCAGGCTCCCCGCAGAGCAGAGAGCCCGATGCGGGGCTCGATCCCAGGACCCTGGGATCATGAGCTGAGCCGAAGGCAGACCTTAATGACAGAGCCTCCCAGGTGCCCCCCACCCTGTATTTGGAGTAGGTAGATGTGGGAGGACGTAAGCCCGGAAAGGAGGGGGGGGTGACTCACTCTCGTTCTTACACACACATACTGAATACCAGGTAACCGTTCCGACCTTGTTTTCTGTAAGAATTTTGGAGCAATGGCAACACACAGCTAGAGGGGCTTGGAGCCAGCAAATGGGGGGCCCTGTGACAGAAAGGCACATGGTTCTTTCTGGTGCCCGCACATAACAGAACAAAGCAAACCTTATACATCCAAATTTCCTGAAGTCTCAGCACCGTAGAGTGGAAGCCGGTACTGCTTCAAAACTTAGTTCATTTTGTTGGGACGCCTGGGTGGCTCAGTTGGTTAAGCGGCTGCCTTCAGCTCAGGTCATGATCCCAGCGTCCTGGGATCGAGTCCCACATCGGGCTCCTTGCTCAGCAGGGAGCCTGCTTCTCCCTCTGCCTGTGCTCTCTCTCTCTCTCTGACAAATAAATAAATTAAGAAAAAAAATTTAAAAATAAAAAAAATAAAAACTTAGTTCATTTTGTAAAGACACCAGGGGCCATGTTGGAAAAGACCCCCTAACGAGAACCAATATCCCTGAATTCTAGTTCTGCAGCCCCCCTCTGCATATAAACACACACAGACACACAGGGTAACCTTAGTTAAACCTGAGAGTCTCATTTTCGTTCTCTCTAAAAATGGGGGGATCATTTCTGTTTGATATCCTTTATTTTGAGAAGAAAATAACACAGATGTGACTATGAATGAGAAATCCTTACACAAATTTAATTTAAAATTAAAATTGCACGACTATAAAAATTGTAATTGTTTATGTTAAATTTGTCAAAATAGTGTATTTCTTTAATATACCAAAAAGGTGGGCACCTGGGTGGCTCAGTTGGTTAAATGACAGCCTTTGGCTCAAGTCATGATCTGGAGTCCCGGGATCGAGTCCCGCATGGGGCGCCCAGCTCCGCGGGGAGTCTGCTTCTCCCTCCGACCTTCTCCTCGCTCATGCTCTCTCTCATTCTCTCTCTCAACAAAATAAGTAAAATCTTAAAAAATATATATGCCAAAAAGGTCTAACTGATGTATGAGTAAAAAATATTTTAATCAGGGGTGCCTGGGTGGCTCAGTAGGGTAAACGTCTGGCTCTTGATTTTGGCTCCGGTCCTAAGTCTAGGGTTGTGAGACCAAGCCTCACTATCCTTGCTCCTGGCTGGGTGGGGCGTGAAGCCCGCTTAAGAGTCTCTCGTTCCCTCTCCCTATCCTCCTCTCTCTAAAACAAATAAATAAACCCTTTTAAAAATTTTTAATCAGGGGCGCCTGGGTGGCTCAGTTGGTTGAGCCTCTGCCTTTGGCTCAGGTCATGGTCTTGGGGCTCTGGGATCAGATCGCTCATCAGACTCCCTGGTCAGCAGGGAGCCTGCTTCTCCCGCTCCCACCCTCCTCCTCCTGCTCGTGCTCTCTCTCTCTCAAATAAATAATAAATAAAATATTAAAAAAATTTTTTTGATCAGTTCATCTTGCCTTTGAAAATGCAGATAGTAAAATAAATAAAATTAATGCTTGTCTGTGTCATACTTTGTGGCAGAAGAGCTTGGTTCTGTCTGTTTACAAGGTTGGATTATGACCGCCTACTGGTGTTTCAACAACTGAAAGGCAATTCCAGTGACCATTTGTGAATTATAGAAGGAATGAGATTTATCTGCCTTATTCTGAAGAACACTAAAGGAATGGAAGATAAAGTCAAGAAGCGCGTTTGCATTTTCAGCTATCTTCTTCAAATAATAGTGATCCTTTTTAGTGCTAGAATTGCACGAAGGCAGTAAGAGTCCCTGGTGGGTCATCTTTTTGCGTCTGAGACCTTCAGCGGGTGCAGCAGGGTATAAGGATCTGTTCAGATAACTTGTGCCCCTCCAACAAAAAAACAATTTTGCTTCAGATTTTCACATCAGAATACCTTTGCAGCAGCCACCTGATGCCACAGTAGTTAGAGCTGTGTCTTAACATCAAGCAGATAATTTCACATTGACTGACTCGAATAGCCTCACAGTCGCTGAGGGGCTAGAGAAAACTTAGAACAAACTCGAACCCATTTTCACCTCTTTTTCCCCATTAGTAAAACTGAGATAAAAACTTGTCAGCTTCAAGAGTGTTTCTCATACATGATTAAATCTTAACGTTGAAAAAAATTTTTAGGGTCTCTTAACGCCATTAAGTTTCATCTATAATGTCCTTCGATTTGTTTGGAGAAAGATGAGCAACAAGATCGTATGTTTAAGATAACAAAGCATTAGAATGAAAGTTTTGGGACATGTCTAAGATTAAACATTTTAAATGTATTGTAAGGAAATGTCCATGGATTGTAAGGAAAACAGAATCATAAAGGCATCATCTACTTAACAGCAAGGGGATGCTGCTTTGTTACCAAAGTAAAGGATTCTGAAACATTTGAGATGGTAGTTAAAATATTGGCTCTGCATGAATTAATAAGGAGGAAGGAAACCTGCACTTCCCACTGCAATTGTTTCATACCTATTCTTACTGCCCCTGAAAGCGAGATTGGTAAGGAACCAAACCCCTGGAGACTCTTAAAGCTTCTTAAAGGGAAACTACCGTCCGTTTAAACGCTGGGAACCAGGTGTGAGGTCTCAGTAAGGATTGAGACAAGCCACAGTAAGAACACAATCCAACAGTCAGAACTCGGCACGGACCTAAACGCCAAAATCAGAAGATGCTCGGTAGTTACTCAGCATTACTCCTCTCCACAAGCACACCTGGCCTTGGCACATGAAGCACACAATCAGCCCTCCACAACCAGGACAAGGCTCAGAGTGCTTCCTAGCTCTGCCACCTGGAGCCAGTCTCTAACCCTCTCAGGGCCTCACTCTCCTCATTGGTACAATAGAGTCAGTAATAACCTCTTCTGCTCTGATGATTGCTGTGAAAACCAAGGAGCCAATCCATATAAATGGAACAGTATTGTCCTTTCCTGTCACATCTCAGTGCCATTAACCATCAGAATGCAATCCCTTTTTCTCCCCTTAAGAATCTGGAGAAAAAACATTTTGGAGGAGAAGAGGACTTGCATTTTGATGCAAGTCAACAAATGCACCTGAGAAAGACTTCTTCGATTCTGTAAAAGGTAGAGAAAATGCTGTTTCACCTGAGTGGTAACGATCACAAGAGATTTCCTTTGTCATAAATTGAGAGACAATGTCATCAGACGACACATGGAGAAATGACAGGCCTCCGATTTAACAACAACGGAACGCAAGTGTTGCGGACTATGAGATAATGATCTCTCGTGTCTTCCCATTACCGGAGTGATGACATTCAGACCCCTATATCATGCGTTTAGCCAGGGAGTACAGCGTATCTCCGCTAGATAACACAGACACCTGTCATGTGGCGCCGGAATAAAGCCTTCGGATGACACTCTGTGTGTCAAATTGGTGTGTTACAAAACACATTTTTCTTCTAGGGATGTTTCTAGCCTGTCTAAATAATAAAGCCATAGTAAAGGGCGCTTCTTGTGTTAGAAACATAAAATACTCAGACAAGGGCCAAAACAAGAGCAAACATTCCATTCACAAGAGGAAGATTTAGCATTTCCAGGAAGCACACATAAGCACACGCTTATGTGACTTTCGCTTTTCAGTATGAAGCCAAAGAAGCGATCAGACCACAGTCGTTAATGCCCTATATAATTTATATTTTGTTTTCACTTCTTTTAAAAAATTTATATACGGTAGAATTTATTCATTTTGGTGTATGGATCTAAGTTTTGACCAATGAACAGACATGTAACTACCACCACAGTCAAGATCTTAATTGGGTTTTAAGTGGCTCTAAGATATATGAATGTAATGGCATATAAATGACAAGGTGTAAGTGATTCTATCCTTTAAATGGAAAACATGAAGAAGGGGACGGGGGATGTTCCCTCCACTTCCCACCGTTTTCCTTATCTAACTTCTTCTTTCTTATTCCTTTATTTATTTTTAAAAATATCTCCGCTTCAGAGCTGCTTCCTCACAAGAGCCTTCCCTGACTTATCTCCCACCCCAAACCCAGATTAGGCCCTTCCGTGATGTCCCATTCTTGTTAAAGTATCCCTACTCACCACAACTGTGTCTATGCAGCTTTTTTTCCACACAGCTCTTTATGAGATAATTAATCTGTCTCCTACACCGGGGAAGATAAAAAAGGACTTGAATGTGTGGCTGGTCCTGCTAGTCTCTCCAAAAAGAACATTTGTTTCATAAATGTTTTCAGACGCTAGGTGAAAGTAAGCCCAATTCTTCGATCAAAGTCTAAACTATACTGTACCAACCGTCCTCCAGGGGCTAGATCTGCATGAAAGCAAAGATCAGTGTGTACACCTGGAAGTCAGCAGTGTGATTTATAAAGTACATAAGTAAGGTTAAACGAGGAAGCTTTCTGGTGTGAACTTGTTTCCAACCAGCTAATGGCATGATGAACGGCCACCTGTTTCCCTCCTCCTGGGATTGGACTCTATAGTTAGCTACACTTGGGAGTAGCTTTCCCTGGCCAATAAAGGGTAAACCAGGTGGGTCCACAAAGGTTGACCTGGTTCAACTACTGGCAATAAAGCCAATCTAGATACTAACAAAGTCACTTTGTTTTACTACAGAACAAACAATCGAGGGGAGTAGAGGTTACCCACCACAGGAGTTTACAAGGGGCTGTATGCACTGATCATTTCTTCTTAGTTCCTCATGCCGGTGTGTGCAAAGTGGCTGGTTTATTCAGTCCCTTAAGAACCAACCAGGTAAGAGGACCCCCAAAACCATAAGCCTTGTGCCTTTTATACTTTGAGGCTGAGGGGAATAGGCCACATAGACAGCCAAGAGCCCATCAACTGGGAATTCTTGTTGTTCCACAACTAAATGTTCCCAGGCTCTCTTTCTTATGTCCTCATCAGATGTATGGCCACCCAGCCACGGACTACCAGGAACTCCAGGAGAGCATGCACTGTTTATGTTAGTCACTGTTTGAATTTGCATTGCCTAGCATGGTGCCTGCAACAGAGAAGCACTCAGGAAATATGCGTTGCATGAGAAAAGAAATGAATGAATGAATGGATGGATGGATGGATGAATGAGTGAGTGAGTTCTGGTTCTAGCTCTGCCATTGATTAACCATGTGGTTAGCCAAATTACTTAATCAATGTATCAGGCTTTCCGCAGCTGTGAGATGTAAAATCTGTCAAAGCAAGTAGATGAGATCATCACTAGGATTCCTTCAGAAACAGGACAGATGTCATAAACAAGTTCAACAGCAAGAAGTCACTTACCGCCCGGGCTTTACTGACCATGTTGGACCTTATTTCAACTAAATTACATTAAAGCACAAAAGAGTATGTTTTAGTCCTGACAATGCTGATTGTTGGACTGTGTGGCTCTGAACGTATCACTTAAACTTCATGGGCCTTCATTTTCTTATACATAAACTTAAATATAAGAAGAAAAAATTATTTCTGACCTTTTTTTTAAATCATCAACATTTGATTACTCTAGTTTGTTTTGTTTAAAGTCGTTCTTTTTTGTGTGACAATCCTTGAATGAATGTCTTTTGAATTTCCAATTTTTGGAAAGAAAGAGAGCTAAATCAGTTTCTAATGATTTTATTTAAACTTAAGTCAAATTAACAAGTCCTCTAAACCTTATGAAGAGGTCAAATATCATGGGAAAAAAGTTACTTCTGGGAAAGACAATAGGGAGCACATATAAAAGTGGGAGAAAACAAAGCAGGGGGGGAAACGATACCCTAAGAGATGGGCATCCTTTTGCCTACGTGAGGATTAGGGTAAAGAAACTTGATCAGAGCATCCTTGCAACAGGAAGAGGAAGAGTGCTCTCACTTACAAGAGTGGATTAATCCTCATTTCATCTCCCAAACTTTCCATTTTTTTGTTCTCTTTGTGACAACAATTTTGATTCAAGCAGAAAAATTTTACTTTTCCTAAGACAAATAGCTTTTATTTCTGCAAAGATATCTTTTAGTCTTTGGAAAAGTGCCAAAGATCCTGGATTTCTCCAGATTTCAACCACATTTCTGACGCTGTACCTCCAATAAGATATGACCACATGGACATAATGTGTTCCTAGAGATTTTTTTTTTTTAAAAGGAAGGAAATGAAACATCTTTGTTACAGCTCTTGGAGACTGACAGAATCAGGCAGGATCAAAATGCCTTTTATTGTGTATCTTTCAGTCTTTTCAAAAAATACTGTTTTGAATTTGCTGAAAAAAAGGCACAGAGAAGGTAAAAGCACATGCCCTTACCCAATAAGGCCTAAAGGCTAGAAACTCAAGAGGGACAGAGATTCTCTGAAAAGAAACTAGACCTGTATATAGTCACATAGAATCCATTTGAGGAAGAAAATGGTGAAGCATTTTCTTTATTTTTTTAAAGATTTTATTTATTTATTTGACAGAGAGAAAGGGAAAGCACAAGCAGAGGGAGAAGCAGGCAGAGGGAGAGAGAGAAGCAGACTCCCTGCTGAGCAGGGAGCCCGATGTGGGACCCTGGGATCATGACCTGAACCAAAGGCAGTGCTTAACCAACTGAGCCACCCAGGTGCCCCAAGATAAAGCACTTTTCTCTTCTGTGAACTTTTTTAAAGATCTCAGGCTTCAAAAAAACAACAACAGTAGAATCGGAGAAGAAGCACAGAACAATACAAAATGTAAATGAGTGACAGAAAGAACAATTTTTGGAAAGAAAGAGAGCTAAGTAGATCAAGACAATGGACAATATTATTTTTGAAATGACACTAATTTCTAGCTTTCTAAGGGACATCTTCAACTAGTCTTTATGCTTTAATCTTTAAGCTTTACTTGTCTTAAATATCATTCAATCTCTCTTTTTTCTTCTTCATTTTTTTAGGGAAGGAGGCAGAGAATCTTAAGCAGGCTCCATGGCTGATTCGGGGCCCAATCTCATGACCCTGAGATCATGACCTGAGCCCAAGTCAAGAGTTGGATGCTTAACCAACTGAGCCACCCAGGCGCCCCTCATTCAATATCTCTACCTTAGATTTGATCAGAACCTGAGACAAGGATTGGGTCTCGATAGTGTATCTGGAAGATGATCCTAGAAAGCAGAAGGGAGAGAGTCAAGAGAATGAAACCAGAAATACAGAAAAGCCCAAGAAAAGGGTTGGGGGGATAGATTACTGAACTGGTTTCCAGCATCAGGGGCTGGGTTCAGACCCACCAGGGACATGCTGGGCACCCTTTGAAACCTGGGGCAAAACGGTCTCACGAAAGATGGGTAAGACGGAGCAACTATTCACTGATTTCTCCTCTTCTTCCTTCCAGGCCGTACCTGTGCTCTGGCTGAGGGTGCCCATGCCTTAGAAGAAAGCCCGGAGGTAGAAACGGAGCGAGATTCAAGAGTTCCCATTTGAGATGCAACCCTGGCAATGCTGAGATCATTTGGGCAAAGAAAAGATGGTGCGAAACATCTTTTCTGTTAGTAGTTTCATTCCAAGTTGCTTCTCCTCCTACGTGCTCACTTTTTCCATCAAATACAATCGCCGTTCACCAAGTTATTCAAGGCAGAAGCTTTGAGTAATAACGACTTCCGCAACTACCATACTTAGCATTGAGAAGTTTTGCTCTTTCCATACTTAAAAGAAAAATTCGGATAAAACACACATAACATGAAACTTACCATCTTAACCGTTTCAAAGTAATGTTAGTTCAGTAGTGTTACGTATAGGCACGTTGTTGTGAAACAGACTCCATGAAATTTTTAATCTTACAAACTGAAACTTAATACCCATAAAACAACCACCTTTGCTTTTATACAGAAAGTGGGGGGAACAGGTCACATCCGTAGCCAAGATCCTCTCAGCGAGAAATTCTTGCTACTCCACAGTTAACTGTTTCTAAATTCTCTTTCTTATATCATCATTGGATACATAGCAGTTTGTTCAAACAAACAAGAAGAAGGTCATCTTAATTTTCTTTCCAGTTTTATTGAGAAATAATTGATGGACCTCATTGCATAAGTTTAATGCATACAGCATGATGGTTTGATTTGCATATATTGTGAAATGTTTACTATAATCAGGGAAGCTAGCATCCATCTTTTCATATAGATATGAAATGAAGACAGGAAAACAGTTTTCTTCCTGTGATGAGAGCACTTAGAATTTAACAACTTTCTTGTATAATTCATTGCAATTAATTGCTGTATGATACAGCCGTGTCGGTTATTATGAAGCTGTACGGGACACTCCTGGTGTTTATCTGTCAGTGCACGCGTGACCTTCGGATGACCTTCCTCCGGTCCTTCCGCCCCCGCTCTCACCCTCACGCTTCCACCTCTGATAGCGACAGTCTGATCTCTTTTTCTATGAATTCGGTTTTCTTTTTTTTTAAGATTGCACATCTGAGTGAGACAACCAAGCATTTGTTTTTATCCACCAGACTTATTTTACCTACGATAATGCCTTCAAGGTACTCCCATGTTGTCACTAAGAAGAGGATTCCATTGTTTATGGCTGAATACTATTCCTTTGTACATGTGGTCCACTACTTCTTCATCCATTCATACACTGATGCACGCCCAGGTTGTTTCTGTCTTGGCTGTTGTGAACAATGCTGCTGAAAAGACAGAAGGACGGGTATTTTTTTGACTTAGTGTTTTTCTGACCTTTGGATATATTCCCAGAAGTAGAGTTTCTGGATCGTATGGTAGTTCTATTTCCATAGTGGCTATACCATTTTACCATCCCAGGGGTGAATTCCGCTTGATCATGATGAATGATCCTTTTAATGTGTTGCCAAATTTGGTTTGCTGGTATTTAATGAGAATTTTTACGTCTGACCATCAGTGCTATTGGCCTATGATTTTCTCTTCCAGTAGTGTCCTTTTCTGGTTTTGGTATCACAATAATTCCAGCCTCATAAGGTGACTTTGGGAGTGTTTCCTATTCCTTGATTTTTTAGAAGCATTTGAGAAGGATTGATGTTAATTCTTTAAATGTTTGGTAAAATTCACCAGTGAAGCCATCTGGTCATGGGCTTTTCCTTGTTGGGGGATTTTTTTTTTTTAAGATTTTATTTATTTATCTGTCAGAGAGAGAGAGAGTGAGCACAGGCAGACAGAGGCAGAGGGAGAAGCAGGCTCCCCGCTGAGCAAGGAGCCGGATGTGGGACTCCATCCCAGGACGCCAGGATCATGACCTGAGCCGAAGGCAGCCGCTCAACCAACTGAGCCACCCAGGCGTCCCTGGGGGATTTTTTATTACTGATTCAATCTCCTAACTGGTAATTGCTCTATTCAGATTTTCTATTTCTTCCTGGTTTAGTCTTGGTAAGTTGTATGTTTCCAAGAGTTTTTCCGTTGCTTCTAAGTTGTCCAGTTTGTTGGCAATATAGTTGTTCGTCGTAGTCCTTTACAATCCTGAATTTCTGTGCTGTCAGTTTTAATATCTCCTTTTTCATTGACAATTTTGTTGATTAGGTACTTTCTCTTTTTTTCTTGGTTGCACTAGCTAAGGGATTATCAATTTTGTTTATCTTTTCAAAGAACCAACTCTAAGTTTGGTTCATCTTTTCTCTGGTTTTTCTGTTCTCTATGGCATTTACATCTGCCCTAACTTTTATTTGTTTCTTTTGTTGCACTCACTTTGATCTCAATTTAGTCTTCATTTTCTAGTTCCTGACGCTAGAGTTAGGTTGTTTATTTGGGGTCCTTTTTACTTCTTAATGTAGGTGTTTGTTGCAGTGAACTTCCCTCTTAGAACTGCTTTTGCAGTTCTTTTGCCCACGAGTTCTGGCATGCTGTGCTTTCATTTTTGTTGGTCTCAGAATTCATATTTACTTCTCCTTTGATTTCTTCTTTGACCCATTGATTGTTCAAGAGAGTGTTGTTTAACTTCCATGTGTTCATGAATTTTCCAGTTTCCCTCTTGTTATTGACTTCAATTACATACCCTTGTGGTCAGAAAAGGTACTGGATTTCAATTATTTCAGTCTCCTTACATTTGCTAATACTTGCTTTGTGGCCTAACATGTGGTCTGTCCTAGAAAATGTTCCATGTGCGTTTGAGAAGAATGTGTATTCTGCTTTTGTTGGGTAGGATGTTCTATTCATGTCTATTAGGTTCATTTGGCCTATAGTGTTGTTCAAATTCACTGTTTCCTTATTGTTCCTTTGTCTAGATGATCTACCCATTGTTGAGGTATTAAAGGTACTATTGGGCTATTGAAGTCTCTAAAAATTGCTCTATTTCTGTTTATTTCTCCTTTTATCTCTGTCAGTTTTTGCTTTATAGATTTAGGTGCTCCAAGGTTGAGTGCATAAATATTTACAATTATTATAATTTCTTGATGAATTGACCCCTTTAACACTATATAATAACTTTTTTTGTTTCTTTTTACCATTTTTAATTTAAAGTCTATCTTGTCTGATAAAAGTATAACAACCCTTGCTTGTCTTGGGTTACCATTTGCTTGAAAGGTCTTTCTCCATCCCTTTATTCTCAGTCTGTTTGTGTCTTTAAGGCTAAAATGAGTCTTTTAGAGACAGCATATTGTTGAATCTTGTTTTTTATTCATTCAGTCATCCTGTCCTTTCATTGGTGAATTAAATCTGTTTTCTTTTAAAGTAATTATTGATAAGTAAGAACTTACTATGGCCACTTTATTAATTATTCTCTGGTGGTTTGGTAGATCCATTGTCCCTTGTTTCTCATAGTTTTCTTTTTTCATGTTTTGATATCAGTATGCTTCAATTTCGTTATCACGTTCTTTTGGGCAGTTACTGCAAGATTTATCCTTATGGTTACCACTAAGCTTACATAAAATACTTTAAACTTATAACAACTTATATTTAATAGAATTAATTTACTTTATACTTTTACTTCTTCTCCCCCCACATTTAAGGTTTTGCTGTTACATGTTTTTATTTTTTTATTTTTAAAAAATATTTAAATAATTTCTAATGCATGTCTTGAACTCACAACCCTGAGATCAAGACTTGAACTGAGATCAAGAGTTGGATACTTAACTGACTGAGCCTCCCGGGTGCCCCTATATGTATTTATAGTGTGTAATTAATAACAGATTATTACATTTTTGGTTATTTCTGCTATGTTCTTTTTTTTTTAAAGATTTTTATTTATTTATTTGACAGAGAGAGGCAGAGAGGCAGGTAGAGAGAGAGAGGAGGAAGCAGGCTCCCCACCAAGCAGAGAGCCCGATGCGGGACTCGATCCCAGGACCCTGAGATCATGACCTGAGCAAAAGGCAGAGGCTTTAACCCACTGAGCCACCCAGGCACCCCTGCTATGTTCTTTTTTTAAAACTTTTCAACTAGTTTATGAGTTATGTACCACTGTTACCATATTACAGAGTCTATGGCTATATATTTACCATTAGTAGTGATATTTACACTATTTTTTTGTGTTTTTTATGATGTTATTTAGCATTCTTTTACTTCCACTCAAAGAACATCATTTAGCATTTCTTGTAAAAGTGGGTCTGGTAATGAACTCCCTCAGCTTCTGTTTGCTGGGGAAGCCTTTACTCCTTCTTTTTTTTTCTGAAGAACAGCTTTGCTGGGTATAGAGTTCTTGGTTGGCAGTTATATTATTTATTTCAATATTTTGAATATATCATTTCATTCTCTCCTGGCCTGAAAAGTTTCTGTTGAGGAACCTGCTGCTAGCTTTCCAGGGATTCTCTTGTATATAACCTTTCTTTTCTCTTGATGCTCTTTAAATTCTTTCTTTGTCTTTGACTTTTGACAATTTAATTAAAATGTACCTCAGTGTAGCTCTACTAGGGTTCAACTTGTTTGGGATCCTTTGGGATTCCTGGATCTGGAAATACATTTCTTTCCCTGGGTTCAGAAAATTTCAGCCATTATTGTGCTAAATATACTTTCTTTCTCATTCTGTAGTTCTTCTTCTAAAATTCTCATAATGTGAATATTATCTCTTTTTGTTGTGTCCCATAATTCCTATAAGCTTTCCCAAGGCTTGCTTCCCTCTTTTTCATTCTTCTTTCCTTTTGCTATTCCAACTGGGTAATTTTCAATATCCTATACTCCGTGTCTATACTATACTACTATTCTTTCTTCTGCATAGTGTAGTCTAATTTCTGAACTCTCTATTGGATTCTTCAGTGCAGTTATTATATTTTACAACTCTAATATGGTTGCTATTTCCTTGTCACACATCTTGTTTTATTCATGCATTGCTTTCCTATTTTCATTTTGTTGGTGGTGGTTTTCTTGTAGTTCACTGAACTTTCTTAAGAGCATCATTCTGAATTCTTTGTCTAATAATTCATAGATCTCCATTTCTTTATGGTCAGATATTGGAGCTTTATTATTTTCTTTCAGTTGTGTCATATTTACCTGCTTTTTCACGATCCATGATTCCTTACATTGGTATCTGCATTTGAATAACTGGGCTTCTCTTCCAGTCTTCACACATCTGCTTTGCCAGACACAGTTCTTCTGCAGTCAGCTCAGTTTCAGTTTCTGGGTATGTCCACTGGTAATGTCATTGGGTAGGTGGGGCCTGGTATGGTGGTCTGTTTTGGGTGACGTAACTGCTTGAGATCTGAGGACAGGGGTGGAGGGCCTATGCCACTGGCTGACTAGGACTGCTAGCTTGGTTCTCTACCAAATGAAGCTGTAGGATGGGCTCCACACTTGCCTGGATTCTCTAGTCAGGCTTGCTAAATGGTCAGGACTGAGTACTATATTCAGTAGTAGGTGGGACTATGAATTAACTTTCCTACCCGGCAGTGTCCAGGGCCTGCACAGCTCATTGTTTTGGGGCTGAAATCAGGCTTAAGTGTGCACTGAATTCCTGGTCAGGTAAGGCCACCAATTTTGTGCTACAGATAGAAGAAGCCATGAATAATGTTCTCTGTTCAAGTGCCACTATAGTTACAGCTGCTAAATGGGCTCCTAAGCTTCCTATGTGCTCTGGTTAGGTTCCCTGGTCAGATAAGCTAAAAGTTTTATTCAGTGACGAGAGGGGCTATGAATTAGATTTCCTTCCTGGGAGAAGCAGCTCTAAAACTGTAAAGCTCTTTGCTGTCTTAACTCATGCTGACCCACACCCTTAGTTCTCTGGCCAGAGTCACTGGCTTTGTTCTACAAACTATCACTCTGTCTACCCTCCTCTTGACTTGAATGCTGCTGGGCTACACAGCTTCTGGGAGCTGTCAAAGGAGGCTGCAATCTTTCTCCATAGCAGGTGGAGTATGTCTCAGCCCCTTGCCTGGGGACGTGGTGGAGGGGGTGAAGGACCAGTCTCAATTTCCCCAACAGGCTGTCTATTTGGAAAGGGCTAGGAGGGGCTAGGAACTACCCTCAGCCTTGGCTATGAACTAATCCCCCTGCCTGTGCCTAGCATGGGAAATGTCCATGCTAGTACTAGATATTAGAGGATCTGCATAGTTTCTATTAAAACATTCACAAACACAACACACAAGTAAAAGCTTTGGGACTGTTAGTTTGCCAGAACCTCAATGTGAGTTCTATTGAAAAAAGCCTTCTAATATCAATTGAAATGTTGGGATACTTTAAGAAATATACAGATAAGTGTCTCTGAGGCAGGATAACATAGTTTAAAATAGAAGTAAAAAGAAAAAAAGAAAGAAAGAGTTACAGCCAATATTTTGTAAAAGATCTTATAATATTATCATTTGATCAAAACATCTGGGGATGTCTAGCACAGAAAATAGAATTGGAGGACTATATCTTTTTTTTGGAGTTAAAACTTTTTAACAACATTTATTTGGTTGTATTTCCAATTTCAATTCAACTATAAAAGTGAGTACTTAAAAAAAGAACAGTGGCTTTATTGACATAACTTTGTTAGAGCTGAGCAACTCATCAATATTTTTAATGATTCATGTATGAAAACCAGGGGTTCCTCAGGTACGTTTGTCACTGTGACTGGGAAAATCAGTGCATCACTGCGAAACCAAATGAAATCCTAGAAGCACATACAATTAAAGTGTAGATTGAACATTATAAAAAAATGTGTTTTGTGTTTTTAGATACTGGATCACTTAAGTTAAAAGAGGAATGCAAACCTATTCAAGCAAAAGATATATATATATATATATATATATATATATATATACACATTTTTAAATCTATAATTAATATCGATATGTATTATGTTCTTCCATGCTTTTTCAATGTTATTTCAAACATTTATCTTCAGGCATATATTTGGGTTGTTTCTTGTTCGTTTTAAGAAGTGAGATCTTAGGGCACCTGCGTGGTGCATTTGGTTAAGCATCTGACTCTTGGTTTCGGCTCAGGCTGTGATCTTGAGTAGTTGAGATAGAGCCCCATGTCGGGCTCCGAGCTCAGACCGAGTCTACTTAAAACTCTCTTTTCCTCTTCCTCTGCCCCTCCCCACCCCATGCTTGCATGCTTTCTTGCTCTTTCTCTCTCAAATAAATAAATAAATCTTAAAAAGAAAAAAGAAAGAAATGAGACCTTATAATACACATGGTTGTGCTTCCCTCACATGAAAATATACCAAGAGTAGCCCTCTTGGACTACATACAGATCAATATGTACAGACATATTTTTCACTCTCTTAAATATTCACTTTATGTTCCATGGAATCATATATAATTAATATATATTTTCATGGTTATTTGTTTCCAGTATTTTTTTTACCATAACTAATCATAATACAAAACATTCAAGTGTACCTCTGACTATATTTCTATGAGATAGATACCCAAAACTGGTATAGTTTTAGATCATATGTTAAGTGCAATTTTTATTTGAATAAATATCACTTTTCAAAAAGTAGTATGCTCCTCAGAGACCCCTCTAATAATGCATGAAACTCTTGACTCTAATTCTACAGGAACATGGATAGTCTGGGTTTTATATTTTTGTAAAGTCATCTTTAATTATTTAAGGGATTTGCTAATGAGATAGAAGTATTTTGTATAATTCTAGAGCATAGACCTAGTAAAAGTGAAATTAGCTTTTAGCTTGGTATAATTTTTCTAGCAATTAGAGCTGTTCATAAATGAAATAGATTGCCTTATTAAGAAATCAGTTTACTGGGGCACCTGGGTGGCTCAGTGGATTAAAGCCTTTGCCTTCAGCTCGGGTCATGATCTCAGGGTCCTGGGATCGAGCCCCACATCGGGCTCTCTGCTCAGCAGGGAACCTGCTTCCCTTCCTCTCTCTCTGCCTGTCTCTCTGCCTACTTGTGATCTCCGTCTGTCAAATAAATAAATAAAATCTTAAAAAAAAAAAGAAATCAGTTTACTATTTCTGGAAGCTGTGCTTTAGAAATAACCTGGTTAAAAATAATCCTTATATTTGCATAACAGTTTATAGTTTACATAGCGTATTCATATCTTTTTATTTCAATTAATCTTTGGATCTCCATTAATCCAGTCTATGCACACACAAGTTTTTAAAAAATCTTATTTTCTGAAAATTTTTATTATTCCCAAATATACTGTTTCATTTACCTTCACTCTCTCTCTCCCCCCAATTTTTTCTTTGGCATTTTGGAAAAACAAGACTGTTATGGAGAACATCATTCATCCAGAAGTAGGTGGTTTTTCATAAATAGCCTAACTATGTGTCTTTTACAGGTTATATACCAAATTAATATTGACTTTAAAATCGAAAAGTTTGATTCAGACTTACCCATTGACATAATAGGGCCCTTTGATTCAGACTTATTTCTGCCCTAGCTAATGTCAGTGATATTGGAACCAAACTTTTAGAATATGTCTGTCCCTTCCTCTCCCCCTAATTAAATGTTGATTTGAAAATCAAGAAGTCTTTAAAAACAAGCTTCCTAGAGTAGTTTCAATTAACAGATTTTTTTTTTTTTTTTTTTTTGGTAGAGGCCGCGGTCCTTAGAAAGCCAGGGAAAGAAAACGTTCTTAGAGCAGTAAACGCCTCAGACCTCAGAATTTGGTGGTTAACTATCTTGGCAGCAGTGAGACGAGTACCCTGTCTCGGGGACAGGTGACGTGTTATTTCCCAGATGCCGCTGTTGAGTTGTGTCCCCGTCCAGCAGCAGCCACTGATGAGGAGGGAAACAGCCTCTCCCCCGCTGCAGGAGCTCCGAGGGCGGTAGGGGGGATGTTGGCAAAATACCGGCACAGGTGGCGGCAGCAGGTGCGACAGGCGAGAGATGACACGGGCACAGAGTGTGCTGCGGGCTCGCTGCCGGGAACCAGAGCCCGGGACCGGCTGCTGCAGCGGAGGAGCCGAGACGGCGTGGGCGTGGGGACAGAGGAGCAGACAGACTGTCACCGCAGGATGACAGGGACCCCGGACAGGCTCGAACAGGGAGCTAAGAGCGCAGGCGGCGGCCCCGGCCCGCGTTGGCTGGAGGCCCGCGCCCGACGGCACCGCAGCAGGCGTGCGAGCCCCCCACGCCCCGCACGCCGCAGCCACCACCGGGGGAAGAAAACAAAGAGACAAAGAGACAATGTCAGCCTCGCTGACATTGGGTTCTTCGCTGACTGCTGACGCCGCTTTTTCTCCCCACGCGAGGAGCAAGGATGTGAGAGGAGCACCGGGGAGTCCCCAGTACCGTGAGAGCCCCGAGCCCCTCGCTTCCCACCCGGAGACTAAACATCTTGCCATGGCTCCAGGTCTATCTGTCCCACAGCCCTTTGAGACCACGTATCATGACGGCTAATTATCCATGATGGAGACACGCTTCTCTCATGTGATTCGACTGAATAAATATTCCCGATGCCAGGTTCCTGCACAAAGAGCCTGAGCAGTAGGGGGTCACTGAGGACGGCTGCTCTGCCCGGTTTGGATGCTGCCTTGACACTATGGAACTAGACAGGGCGAAGACATTTGATTCACTGCGAGAGCACTCCATCAATATTTTACCATGTTTCCTTTGACAAAGGGTCTCTCAAAAAGAAGAGATTCCCGGAGGAGGCTAGTCTTCCAAAGTGTCAATCCTGCTCTGCGAAGAGCTGAGTTGCAAAACAAAGGTTAAGTTCAGTGGCTTACCGTGTATTGTATTTTCTGATACACTTAATAACTTCAAAGGTAATGGTTTTAAAATGGCCACGTTGAAGTCATGACAAAATTGGTTTATTCATTCAGAAACATTTCCCCAGTGCCTATTTTCTGCCCAGTGCTATTCTGACTGCCAGAGATGTCACAGTAAACAACAGAACAGCCCTGACCTGTATTGAGCTTTCATTGCACGGAGGGGAGGCAAATGATAAATAAACAAACCACTAAAAATATTAAACACAGTAGGCAGGATGGAGATATTAGGTTGGAGGATGGAATGTTGCTATTTTATACAGAGTGGTCAAGAGCAGCAGTTTTTGACAAATTTCCATTGGATGGAGACCTAAAAAGTGAGGAAGCATGCTGTATCGATACGGAGTGGAGAAATATTCTGGAACAGACGGGCTGGGAGCAATTCAGGAAGAACAAAGAGGTCAATGTGATGGAAACAGAGAGAGAGAACGAGAGTGGTAGGAGAAAAGGTCCCGGGGAGGAGGATGGTTACCCTGTGTGACCTTGAAGCTGATGGTAAGTATTGTGAATTTTATTTTGAGGGATAAGGGAAACTGTCGAAGGATTCTGAGCAAAATCATATGATCTGAATTAATTTTCCAAAGAATCCACTCCGGTTGTTGAATAGAGGATAGGTTGTAAAGGACACAAAGGTCAAAACTGGAAGTTTTAATGGGAGGCTATTGAAATAATCCAGTGCTGGGATCATGGGTCTGATGATGTGTCTTGGACTAATGTATTTTCAGTGGAGGGAATTGAAGGGGTTGGTTGCTGGGTACATTTTTTTAAAAGATTTATTTATTTATTTATTTATTTATTTGACAGACAGAGATCACAAGTAGGCAGAGAGAGAGAGAAAGGGAAGCAGGCTCCCTGCCAAGCAGAGAGCCCGATGCAGGGCTCAATGGACCCTGGGATCATGACCTGAGCCAAAGGCAAAGGCTTTAACCCACTGAGCCACCCAGGTGCCCCTGCTGGGGACATTTTGAAGATAAAGTAGCAGAAACAACTGATTGATAGAATGTTTGAATTCTATGGGAAACAGAAGAAGCCAGAAAGCACTCCAGGATTTTTAAACTACGCAACTGAACAGAATGGATTTGCCATTTACAGAGAGATAGGGAAGACTGCTGGAAGAGCAGATTTGGAGGAGAAAATCAGGAGTTCTGTTTTGGCTATCTATTGGGTAACCATGTGGAGATCTTAAATAGGTGTTGATTATAAAAGTCTAAAGTTAGGGAGAAATCAGCTCTAGAGATATAAATTCAAAAGCCATGTGCATATAGATGACATTTAAAGCCCTGGAGCCAGATAAGATCACCCAGGAAACTAGCGTGGAGAGAAAAGAGGTATAAAGACATCAAAGTGAAGCTATGAATGAAGAGAGAGCAAAGGAGACAGCCAACTTCTGGCCAGTGAGGTCAAAGAAACACCGAGATAGGGGCGAAAAACCCAGGAAAGAAATGATTTCAAGAAAGAGGAAGTGATCAGTCATGTTAAATGTTGATAGGTCAGATGAGAAGTGAGAATTTAAAATTTGACAACATGATACTCATCAGTGATAAGCCTGATTGCAATGTGTGAAGAAAGAATGAGAAAAGAGGATTCTTTTCTCGTGCACTCATTCACGAATTTTGTTCTTCAGGGGATCAGAGAGATGGGGAGATGGCTGGAGGGGAATTCAGGAATGAGAAAGAAGCTTTTTAAGATGGGAGATACGAATGATATGTGTATGAAGATGGGAATGATCAGGCAAGAGGAAAAACTTGGTGATATGAAAGACGGAGGGGAGAGGTTGATACTCACAGTAGGGAAGGGTCGTGTTGGGGGCGGGGCAGGAGAGGTGCCAAGTGGAGAAGCAGCAGCAAGTCACCCAAACACATAGGATGTGAATACGCTTCCTCTTTCTCCTTGTTGGGAACTGAGAACTCCCGGTCAAGCTTCACCCAGAGAGAGTGGAGAGGGGAGGGGTGGGAAGGACCTGTGAGTAGGGAAACCGAACACCTGTGAAAGGAAAAGGAAGAAAAGTGAAACCACTGAGAGAGGAAGTGTGAACCTGAAGAGGCATTCCAGGCATTGGTGTGTCCCCGCTGAAGGAAGGGAAAGTGAGCAGAAGGAAAAGAAAGTGGACTTAAAATAGAAATTGGTCATCAGAATGAAATTTAAATAAGGCAGCAGGCAGCGAGACCTTTGTTAATGCTTACCTAAGAATAGATAGCTTAGAGGCTCTATCAAAATCTTAACAAGCTAGAGAGATACATTTATCTATGAGATATTAGATATCATATAACCATGAGTATCACATAGTGTATGTATAAATAATTTCCAAGAGAGTAAAACAGGTGATAGAATCGGAGTGTGTTTACGATCCTACTAACCGTGCTGCTCTGTGAACAGGGAATGTTGATGCCTTTGGCCGGCGGTTAAACTTGAACAGTTTCCCAAATTCTTGTATGTCACCACGGCAAGAAAGAATGTTTGGCAGCACTTCGGATCTCAAGAATGAATATGTGTCATGTAAATTTTGAGGATGAAAATTGATTCAGTATTTTCAAGGAAATTGGGGGCCGGGGTTTGGTTCTATGATGTTTGTTCCCCCGTTTTGTAGCGACAAAATGCTGAGCTGGTGCATGACAGAGACGACTGACGAAAGGGCCAGACTGGTTGTTCAGCCCCTCTCCCACCATACTCTACGTCTGACCGTGAAAAGCAGCACCTGGTGAATTAAAATGAATAAAGAACCACGAATTTTAAAGTTATTCTACTGTGATTTTAGACTAACTGTAACAGACACACCCAGCTGACTCTAAGGAACCCCAAATGACTGTTCTCTCTGTGTTCGATGAAGGCCTGGTCTTCCCTCCGTTAAAGACTCAGCAGCAGCAGGGAGGGGAGAGGCTTGTGTATAGTTTCCAAAGAAATTCTTATAAAAGTTCAAACCTGGGGGCGGGGGG
>PISX010020504.1:0-35695 GCA_004024625.1 Mellivora capensis | reverse complement strand
TTTTTTTTTTTTTATGAGAAGCTTTTCTCCACTGAGTTACCTTTGTAATTTGGTAGGTATAAGTTGTCCATATTTCTGTGGGGGGCACATTTCTGGACACTTTTCTGTTTCATTGCTTTCCATATATTTACACCATTTCCATACTGTGCTGATTACTCTTTATTTTATAAATCTTAAAATTAGGCTGTATTATTCCTTCATGTTCTTTCTTTTATGAAGTTCTTTTGACTCTTCTAGGTCCTTTGATTTCTATAGGAATTTTAGAATCAGTTTGTCAATGTCTATAAAAATGCCTATTGGGATTTTGATTAGAATTTGGTAGAATAAATAAATTAATTTTAACATCCTAACAATTTTGAATTTCCTAACCATGAAAAAGTCACATCTCTCTATTTACATATGTGTTATTTCATTTATCTCAGCAATATTTTTTAGTTGTCAGTACATAGTTCTTCTACATCTTTTTTTCTCTAGGTTTTCCTTAATATTTTATGTTTTGATACTATTATAAGTAGTACTGTAATTTTTAGTCAGCATTTTCATTGTTGATATATAGAAATATAATTTATTTTTGTATATGGATCTTGTATCATGCAACCTTTATAAACTAACATGAATTCTAGTAGCTTTTTTTGCAAAGTCCATTGAGTTTTCTACATTGATGATCATGTCATCTCTTAATAAAGACAGTTTCACTTCTTCCTTTCCAATCAGAAAAACTTTTATCCCTGGCCTTATTGCACTGGCTGGAACCTACTTTTGCTGGATAAAAATGTAAGAGCAGTAATTTTTGTGTTATTTCTGATATTGGAGGGGATGCCATTAAGTGTGATGCTAGCTTTAGGGTTTTTGTACATACCCTTTTTCGATTTAAGTTCCCTTTTATTCCTAGTGTTCTGAGGCCTTGTGACAAATGCTTTGTTTCAAATACATGGGTTGGTCAAATACACCTGTTGAGATATTCATATAACGTTTACTTTCTAAAGTAAAATTTGCTAAAATAATAAATAACATTGATTTCTGCATGGCAAATATACTTTGAATTCCTGAAATAAACCGCACTTGGTCATTGTATATATTGTTGGATTAGGTTTCCTAAACTATTCCAAACATATATTTGCATCTTTGTTTATGGGGGGTATCTGGTGTTTCTTTCCCTTTAATGACTTTGTTTAGCTGTGCTATCAAGGTAATGCTGGCATCATAGAATAACTTGGGAAGTATCCCATCTTCTTCATTTTCTGTACGTGTAGGATTGGCATTGTGTCTTCCTTAAATATTTTGTAGAAGTCACCAAAGAAGCCATCTAAGCTTAAATTTTTATGGGAAGGTATTTTTTTTAACAGCAAATTCAATTTCTTTAATAGCTATAGGGATATTTAGGTTATCTAATTTTTCTTAATGAGTTTGGTTAGTTCATGTATTTCAGGTAATATTTTTATTTTATTTATATTGTCAAAATTATTGCCATAAAGAATCCATATTATTTCCGTATTGTCCTTTAGATATCTATGGAATCTGTGGTAATGTCACCTCTTCCATTGTTGATTTTTGTAATTTGTGTTTTCTTCCTTTTTCCTTTTTTTTCCTGATCATACTGGCTACAGATTAACACATTTTATTGATCTCCTTAAGTAAACAGTTTTTAATTTCATTAACTTTTCACATGTTTTTTGTTTGCTTTTTGATTGGTTTCTTCTCCCAACTTTGATCTATTGTTCTGTTACCCTTAATGGTCTGTTCATGGCAACCTACAATGCTTTTTCCAGCATGCACCTCAAAACTCTTCTAGCCTCTATTCATTACTCAATTCCAAAGTCACTTGCACATTTTTAGGATTTGTTACAGCAGCACCCTATTCTTGGTACCAATTTCCTAGTCCTTTCAGGGTACTATAACAGAACATCCTACAATGGGTGGCTTATACACCACAGAAATCTATTTCTTACAGTTCTGGAGGCTGGGAAATCCAAGTTTGGGGCACAGGCACATTCGGTATCTGGTGAGAAATCAAGTTCTTGGTTCATAGACAGCCATCTTTTCCTGTATCCTCACATGGCAGACAGGGTAAAGAATCTCCTAGGGCCACTTCTTTTTAAAGATTTTATTTATTTGACAGAGAGAACACAAGCAGGGAGAGCAGCAGGCAGAGGGAATGGGAGAAACAAGCTTCCTACTGAGCAAGGAGCCTGATGTGGGGCTTGATCCCAAGACCCTGAGATCATGACCTGAGCCGAAGGCAGAGGCTTAACCCACTGAGCCACCCAGGCGCCCAAGACTACATCACTCTTAAATAGATTTTAACATATAAAAATATTTATACATTTAATGATTAATTTCATTATTATTTACTCCTTTGTGTAGATCAATATATGTATTGTATTATTTTCCTTCAGGAAGAAGAAAAATAAACTTTACTGTATGTTCTTCTGTGTTTGAACTTTTTCTTATTTTGCCTTGGTTTCTTTAAAGATATTTTTATAGATCTTTTCCCTGTGCATAGAATTCTAGGATGGTAGTTTTTGTCATTCATTACTTTAAAAAAAAAATTGGCCCCAGGGGTACCTAGGTGGCTGAGTTGATTAAGCATCTGATCTTGATTTTGACTCAGGTCATGGTCTCAGAGTTGGGCAGTTGAGCCCTGCATAAGGTTCCACACTCGGTCAGGAGTCTGCTTGAAATTCTCTCTCATCCTCTGCCCCCACCCCAAATAAATAAATAAATCTTTTAAAAAAATTGATCCCTGCTTGTGCTATCTGGCTCTCTCTCTCTCTCTCTCTCTCTCAAATAAATAAATAAAATCTTTAAAAAAAAGATCGTTAGATGTCAGGTGTTCAGCTAGATAGTTATTTTTTTTTAAAAAAATGGCTCTGGTGCTCTTGGCTGGCTCAGTCAGTTAAGTGTCTGACTTTGGCTTAGGTCATGATCTCAGGGTTCTGAGACTGAGCCCTGCTTCAGGCTCCCTGCTCAGTGAGGGGTCTGCTTTTCCCTCTCCCTCTGTCCCCCTCCCCCTGCTCATGCTCTCTTGCTCTCTCTCTCTCACTCTCTCAAATAAATAAATAAAATCTTTTAAAAAAAGATGATTCCAGGGGGGTACAAGATGGCGGGGAACTAGGAGGAGGTGCCGGTTCAACCTGTCCCCTAAAGTGAGCTGATTACCTACCACGGAACTCCGATCACCCATGAAATCAGCCTGAGATCAGAATTCTACACGTCAGGATCTCTACGGGGGCAGAAGACGCCAGTGGGCTGGTAAAGCGGAGTGGGAACGCCGGACTGGTATCGGAAGATAAACAAAAGGGGGAGGGAGCCACCAGAGGAGACCCACTGGAAAGTGGTACCCCAATATGAGAGCCTCCTGCACCTGGGGACCAGCATTAACTTGAAATCTGGTAGAAAGCACTCAAAAAGAGCAAAGGATTGCAGGGGGAAATTGTGGGAATTGGAACTGTTAGGGACAGGGGCTTAAGTCCCCCACGGAGGGCAGACATCCCTGGCGCTGAGCCAGAAAGAGTGCTGCGGAGAAACCAGGTCTTGGTCCCTGAGCCGCGAGGAGACCTCCTAAGGGCGCTTGGCGTGTGGCAGGGGCTGGGACCCTCGCAGAGCAGAAACAGCCTTTTTGCAGTCCCCACGCATGCCCCGCCTAGCGCTAGCAGAGCCTGAGATGCGCTCCACCCCCTCCCCTGAGAGAGGTGCGCGGTGGCGCCAGCCCAGTGCTCTCGGACCGGAAAGTCTGAGCGCTCCCAGCCCGGGCCAGCGGGAAAATCTCAGTGTGCATTCGCTGCTTGGAACCTTTCTGGCGGTCTGGAGCTGCCCAGACAGCTGCCGCTGTTGTGGTTTTGAGTACAAGCAGGACACACAGGTGTCCCCAGAGATCATGGCTGGGAAACTGCTCTGCAGCACCCAGAGGGGAACGGACTGGGGCTTCTCTCTGGGAGGGAGGTCTGGGTGCAGTTTGCTTTCCTCTAAACCTCTAAGAACCATCGGGAGCTGCCAAGGGGAGAGAAAACAAATGAACAGACATAAAAACCTCCAGAGAACAAAAGCCTGAGGGCCCGGTTTCCTCAGAGCCCACCCCCTTGAGGGGGCCGGGAGGACTTAACTCAGGAAACACCGCCTGAAAACCCACGCGGCAGGCCCCTCCCCCAGAAAGCCAACCCGCCAAGAAGACAACAGTCATAGTTCTACTACTTCATAGATACAACATTTAATTTTTAATTCGTTCCCACTATTCTGGTTCATTTTTAAAATGTTTTAATCTTTTTTATTTTTTTATATAGTTTTTTTAGCCTATTTACCATCACAGTGAGATGTCCAGTACATCAAATTCCATAATAACCTTTTAACATGAAAAAAGATGATTCCATTGTTTTCTCATTTGCATTGTTTTAGAGGAGAGATATAAAGTCACTCTGGTTTTTGCTTGTGCATAATGTGTCTTTTTTCCCCATTTGACTGCTTTAAGATGTTCTCTTTAGAGTTGTTTTTGAGCAAATTGATTATGATGTGTCATGGTATCCTTTTTTATGTTTCTTGTGGTTGAGGCTTATTGAACATCCTGAATTTGTGTGTTTATAGCTTCCATCAAATCTTGGGGAAAATTGCCATAATTTCTTCAGATGTGTTTTTGCCCTGCTTTTTTCTTCTTTTCTCTTCTTCATAGATTCCAGTTATCCACATATTAGGTTACTCTGAAGTTTCATACAGCTCACTGATGCTATGCTCATTTTAAATGTTTTTTATCCTTTGTGATGTATTTCAGTTCATTTCTCTTGATAAATCTTATAGTAATCCTTTTTCTGCAATATCTGATTTGTCTTGAATGCCCTAAAATATAATTTTCATCTCATACTTTGCAATTCTCCTCCCTAGGAGTTTGGTTAGTTTGTTTTTCCATGTCTCTACTTAATTTTTTGAACATTTGGAATATAGATTTAAAATTGTTTTAATGTCTCCCCCTGAAAATTTTTAACCCCTGTGTCAGTTCTGGGTTGCTTTTGATTGATTGGTTCATGTCTTAATTATGAGAAGCATGTTACTTTCTCTTGCACCCTAGTTATTTATTATTGGATGCCAGAAATGATGAAATTACCCAGGTGGGTAATGGATAGTTTTGTAAGTATATAAATTTTTTTGAAGATTTTAGGGAGAAAGAAAGAGAGAGCACAAGTGGTGGGTGGGGGAGCAGAGGGAGAGAGACAGGCAGACTCCATGCTGAGCCCAGAGCCTGATGATGGGGCTCAATTCCATGACCCTGAGATCACGTCCTGAGCCAAAATCAAGAGTTGAATGCTTAACTGACTGAGCCAAAATATTTTTGACACTTGTTTCTATATGCTATTAAATTGCTTAGAAATCATCTGATCCTTTTGGGTCCTTTTTAAGATTTGATAGATAGAGACAGAGCATTGCTCAGTCTATGGCAAATGATTCCCTACTACTGAGGCAAGACTCTGCCATGTACACTAGCTAATGCCTGTGAATCTTGAGGTTTTAAGTCTGGTTGGCAGGAACAGTTCCTATTCTAGGCCTGGGATAAGTGCAAGGCACTGTTATTTATAATCTTTTTAGGTAATTCATTTCCTGGCCTTAGGTAACTTCCTTGCAAGCATGAGCAGATTAATAATCAGTTGAACAATTGAAATCGGGGTGGGGTCTTAAAGTTTCTGAAGTTCTCTCTCTGCATGAAATTCTGCTTTCTAGTCTTAAGATGTCTACCCATTTTGTTCTCAAACATCTCTTAGCTTCATCTCCTAAATTTAAAGTGAACATTGGTTTCTGCCTGGATTTCCCCTCCCTGAACCATGGCCTAGAAATTCATTAAGTAATCTGGGGTGAGGGGTGCCTGGGTGGCTCAGTGGGTTAAGCCTCTGTCTTTGGCTCGGGTCATGATCTCAGGGTTCTGGGATCGAGCCCCATGTCAGGCTCGCTGCTCAGTGGGGAGCCTGCTTCTCCCTCTCCCTCTGCCTGCCTCTCTGCCTACTTGTGATCTCTTTCTCTTTGTCAAAAAAATAAATAAAATCTTTTTTTTAAAAGATTTTACTTATCTGTTTGACAGACAGAGATCACAAGTAGGCAGAGAGGCAGGTAGAGAGAGAGGAAGGGAAGCAGGCTCCCTCCCGAGCAGAGAGCCTGACGTGGGGCTCGATCCCAGGACCCCGGGATCATGACCTGAGCCGAAGGCAGAGACCTTAACCCACTGAGCCACCCAGGTGCCCCATAAGTAAAATCTTTAAAATAAAAAGTAATCTGGGGTGACCATAGTGCTCACCTCACTTGTTTTCCATGTCTCAGAGATTGATCTCTACTGCCTAATAATGTCCAATGTCTTATGTGTCTTACAAACTGCTTACATTTTCCTTTTTTTTTTTTTTTTGGTTATTTCAAAGGGTAAATCTGGACATCTAGACCCTTTTTCTCTATCTTGGCCAGAAGAGAAAATATAATTTCTTTCTTTCTCTCTTTCTTTCTTTCTTTTTTTTTTTTTTTTTTTTTTTTTTTTTTTTTTTTTTTTTTTTTTTTTTTTTTTTTTTTTTTTTTTTTTTTTTTTTTTTTTTTTTTTTTTTTTTTTTTTTTTTTTTTTTTTTTTTTTTTTTGCTTTGTCTCCCATGAATTTGGGAAGCTGCCTTCTCAAATGTTACTAAATAATTCCTTTCTTTTAAGAGATTTTATTTATTTACTTGAGAGAGAGAACACAAGTGGCAGGGGGAGAAGGAAAGGCAGACTCCCCACTGAGCAAGGTGCTTCATGCGGGACTCAATTCCAGGACCATGGGATCATGATCTCAGCCAAAGGCTGACACTTAGTGGATTGGGCAACCCAGGTGCCTGCCTCCTTTTTTTTTTAGAGAGAGAGAGAGAGAGAGGGAGCACATGTGTGCGTACATAGGAGCTGGGGTGAGAGGGAGAAGGGGAAAGAGAATCTTTTATTTTAAGAATTTATTATTTATTTGAGAGAGAGAGAGAGAAGGAGGAGGGGCAGGGGGAGACACAGACTCCCCGCTGAACACAGAGCCCTGTGCGGGGCTCCATTCCAGGCCCCTGAGAGTATGATCTCAGCCAAAGGCAGACACGTAACTGACTGAGTTACCCAGGCATCCCAAAATATATGAAAGAATTCTTAACCATCAAATACCTACATTCTTATCACTGATCTTAATCATTAGAAATTGTGGACCATACCTACATTTTTGAAACTTACATTCCTCCTGAAATTTCATACTGTTCTATTTTAATTTTTCTCCTATAATGCTTATGATATACATCCCTTCTAAAATATACAACATGAATATCAAACGCCTCACCATACCACATTGTTATTTTATAACTGTGATCTAGCATAGCTTTTCTTTTGTCATCACCAAAATTTTCCAACACATAAATTACAGATTAGGGGCACCTGGGTTCCTCAGTCTGTTAAGCATCTGCCTTTGGCTCAGGTCATGATCCCGGGGTCCTGGGATCAAGCCCTGAGTCAGGCTCCTTGCTCAGTGGGGAGCCTGCTTCTCCCTCTCCCTCTGTCTCCCAGCTCATGCTCTCTCTCTCTCTCACTCTCTCTCTATCTTAACTGAATAAATAAAACCTTTAAAAAGTAAAATAAAATTGTAAATTACAGATTAGTTATCATTTGTCAATTATGGCCTGATAATATGTCTGTTTAAATCCATTTGGTTATTTATACTTCTATTTACCATCCATTAAGTTCTCATTTTGTGCCAGACATTGTGCTGGATTCTCTGACTATTGCAATTAAAAATATAATTACTAGGATACCTCGCTGGTAACTCTTAATCTCAGGGTTGTGAGTTCAAGCCCCACATTGGGTGTGGAGCCTACTTGAAATAAAATAAAAATTTTAAAACATATAAATAAAAAAATAAAAGTGTAATTACTGTGTTTTCCCAATAATGAAATTCCTATTATTTTTTCCCAATGGAATCAGCTTTTTCGTATTAATTATTTAAAAATTTGTGTTCAAATTTCATCTTGGAGGCAAATCTTTTCTAAGTAATTGTTGAGTGGTGTAGGTTAAAATTGCCACTTGATAAAATGAAATTAAATGTATCAGTACAACTAGGGTGAACTAAGATTGGTGTCAGGAGCTAAAGTATGAAGCCAGGAAGTAAAAATGTAAATGATCAAGAAAATAGGAATGTGGTCTAAGTCTAGAGATCATTGCTTGTTTTGTTTTGTTTGTTGGCTACAGTGTGAATCGCTGGCAGACAATGTCCACTTAAATACAAGGACAAAGTGATATTTTCAGATGAGGAAACAAAGAAAATTAGTAAGTTCACTAAAGTTTATGGCCAGCAACAGGACAAATTCTGATATTCAGATAACTTTAAAAGTTCTGTATCTTCCCACTTTGTCATACAACATACAATTGACCTTTGAACAACTCCAGCCATCGCAGCCCTAAACAACCACTGAGCTACTTTCTCTTTACATTTGCCTATTCTGGACATTTGATATGAATGAAATCATAGAAATGTGTTCGCTTTTAATTGGCTTCTTCCATTTAGCTTACTGTTTTTAAATTTCATCCATATTATCACATATTAATCACATTTCTTTCTATTGTCAAATAATCAGTGATGTGGATATACTATATTCATTCATCAAGGACATTTGGGTTGTTTCCACATTTTTGTTATTATGAATGATGTTGCTATAAACATTTATGTACATGTTTTTACTTTTCTATTTAGTGTTTTGAAATTTATTACTCTTATTTCCCAAGTTTTATTGAAGTATACTTGAGAATTTAAAATTTTATATATTTAAGGTGTACAACTTGATAATTTGATATACATATATATTATAAAACAATCAGCATAGTCAAGCTAATTCACATATCCAGCCCCTCACATAGTTACCATCTTCTTTTCTTATGTGTGTTTAGAACACTTAAGATCTACCCTCTTAGCAAATTTCAAATATACAATGTGGTATTATTATTTTTTTATAAAGATTTTATTTATTTATTTGACAGACAGAGATCACAAGTAAGTAGAGAGGCAGGCAGAGAGAGAAAGGGGGAAGCAGGCTCCCTGCTGAGCAGAGAGCCTGATGCAGGGCTCGATCCCAGGACCCTGAGATCATGACCTGAGCTGAAGTCAGAGGCTTTAACCCACTGAGCCACCCAGGTGCCCCGACAATGTGGTAATTATTAACTATATTCACAATATTGTATATTAGATCTCCTGAATTTATCTTAAATAACTGAAACTTTGTACTCCTTGACCAATAAGCTTCCCATTTCCCCTTCCCTCCACCCCCTAGCCTCTGACAACCAGAACTAGTAGTACTCTCTACTTCCAGGAGTTTGATTATGTTAGATTCTGTATATAAGTGAAATCATACAGTATTTGTTTTTCTGCATCTGGCTTATTTCACTTGGCATAATGTTCTCCAGGTTCATTCATATTGTTGCAAAAGGCAGGGTGTTCTTTTTTAAGGCTGAATAATATTCCTGTGTATATGTGTGTCTGTCTCACATTTTCTTGATCTATTCATCTGTGGGTAGACATTTAATTTGTTTCCATATCTTGACTATTGTGAATAATACTGCAATAAACGTGGGAGTAAATATATCTCAATATCCCTCTGATTTTATTCCTATTGGATATATATCCCAAAGTGAGATTGCTGGATCATAAGGTGGTTCTATTTGTAATATTTTGAGGAACTTCCGTACTGTTTTCCATAGTGGCAACACCAATTTACATTCCCACCAATAGTGCACAAGGGTTCCCTTTACTCTACATCCTTGTCAACACTTATTAACTTTTGTCTTTCTGATGATAGCCATTCTAGCAGGTGTGAGCTGATATCTCATTGTGGTTTTGATTTACATGCTCTGAGGATTAGGGAAGTTGAGCACCCTTTCATACCTGTTGGCCATTTGTATGTCTTCTTTCCAGAAATTCAAGTCTTTTGCCCATTTTTTAATAGAAGTTTTTCGTTTTGTTTTGCTTTTGAGTTGTATACATTTTCAATATTCATCCTTATCAGATATATGGTTTGAAAATATTTTCTGCCATTCTGAAGGTTGCCTTTTCACTATGTTGATTGTTTCTTTTGTGTTGCAGAAGATTTTTGTTGGATACAACCTCACTTGTCTACTTTTGCTTTTGTTGCCTGTGCTTTTTCTGACATATCCAAAAAATAATTGCCCAGACTAACGTCAAGAACCTTTCCTTTGTGATTTCTTTTAGTAGTTTTACAGTTTCAGTTCCTACATTTAAGTCTTAATCCATTTTGAGTTGAATTTGTTTTAATATGGTATGAGATAATTTCATTCTTCTGCATGTGTATCCACTTTTTCATTACCATTTAGTCAACAGACTCTCTTTTCCTCTTGTGTGTTCTTGGCACCCTTGTCAAAAATCAGTTGATCATTGATGTGTGGATTTATTTCTAGGCTCGCTATTCTGTTCCTTTGGTCTGTATGTCTGTTTTTATGCCAGTACTATGCTATTTTGATTCCTATAGCTTTGCGGTATATTTTTGAAATCAGGAATTTTGGTGGCTCCAGCTTTGTTCTTCTTTCTCAGGATTGCTTTGGCTATTTGGGGATCTTAAACTCATTAATAATTGTTTTGTGACTTAATATGTAATCCATCCTGGAGAATGTTTTGTGTCCACTTGAGAAGAATGTATATTCTTCTACTCTTCGATGGTAACTACGGTATATGTCTGTTATATCTGTTTGGTCTATAGTGTTATCAAATGAGCTGTTTATTGATTTTTCTGTCTGGATGTTCTATCCACTATTATTGTACTGCTATCAATTTCTGCCTTTCGATCTGTCAATATTTGCTTTATGTATTAAGTTCTCTAAAGTTGGGTGCCTATATATTTATAATTATTATATTGTCCTATTGAATTGGCTCTTTTATCATTATGTAATGTCCTTCTTTGTCTTCAGAGGGTTTTAGACTTAAAGTCTATTTTCTCTGGTATAGGTACAGTCACCCTTGCCAGGCTGGAGAGGGGAAAGCCAGGCTGGACAAGGTGAGCAGGACAGGCTCACCACTAACAACAGCATCCCTTTGGGGCCCACCTTGCAACTCTGCCTTTTAAAATTGGGATATGGGGCGCCTGGGTGGCTCAGTGGGTTAAAGCCTCTGCCTTCGGCTCAGGTCATGATCCCAGGGTCCTGGGATGGAGCCCCGCATCGGACTCTCTGCTCAGCAGGGAGCCTGCTTCCCTCTCTCTCTGTCTGCCTGCCTCTCTGCCTACTTGTGATCTCTCTCTGCCAAATAAACAGATAACATCTTTAAAAAAATAAATAAATAAAAATAAAATTAGGATGCTGCTACTCCAAGGTCACGGACAGGAGACTAGTGCTCTCCATACTCCCACCACATTCCGCCTGGTACCAGCATGACTTTTTTTTTTAAACATCAGTAAAGAGAATTGACTGTCTTTTTTTTCTCCTGTAACAACATAACCATATGTCCACTAAATATATATCTATATCAGCCAACTCTTGCTAGAGCCATAAGTTGATATGACGAAAATATATTACATGAGTTTCATGCTAATGAGGTTTGAGAAGCTGATGGGCTTTTCTGTTTTTTTCATTTTGGTTAGTTTAATAATATGTTAACCTTTGCTTATCAGTCCATGCAGCTCATGTGTGTCACAGAATCTAATGGTAGGCAGAACATCCAATGCAAAAAAAAAAAATGGAGAAGGGGTAACACAGACCATCAAAGGAAATAAATATGAGTGTGTATTTATCACAGCAGTTTGAGGTATTCACTTATATCTTCTTGTGGCTGTCATTAGGTCAGCACAGAATTCAGTTAAAGATTTGGGATCTGGGCATTGTCCTATCTAGTCCTTGCTAACTTGCATATCAGACCTTCTAGCACTCTCAAACAAGTTGGAGATCCAAAAGATTTCAAAGATCAGCTTGTGTATACTGATGGGAAATAACTTCGTCCTCCCTTTTTAAGCATACCCATTTTTAAAATAATAGACAATCTGGAGCTATTTCCTTTACCTTTCTGTACCTTTTCTCATGTGTAAATTGAAGTGGTTGAAGCAGATTATCTGGCTTTGTAGACCAAAATAATTTAAATCAGGAAGATTTTTTCATAAATATCTGAAAAATCTCTGTTTAGGGAGAATTTTAAAGCATCATTTTAATGGTATCTAAGCAGAAACAAAGACCTTTATCCCTCCATTAAGAACAGAATAAATTTCTTATACCTTGGAAATAAGCAGACTTTTTAGGAGCTTGGATCAATGCATTTAAAAAATAAAAGAAAGAAAGAAGATAATTTACTCTTCTGTATTAAAGAATTCTTAGTTTTCAGGAAAAGTTGCAGTTGCATTCCAGAATATAAGCCTTTTGCTCCATTATCTCCCCAGATTAGCACTCTGATGAATGATTTGTTTGGTCTCCTTTTAATCAGTTGTGTTAATGTTTCTGATGTGGAGAACAAAGGCAAAAAACAAAAACAAAAACAAAAAATCTTAAACTTCCTTGCAACTCACAGCCCATTGACAAGTAATTGACAGAGGCAGTGTGATTCCTCAGGAATCTGCGTCAACATTAATACTTTGCTAGAGGCAAAAAGCAACCTTAGCTTGGTATTAGCCTGACTGCCAGGATCCCTGTAAATCTTTAATATATGGAAATCCTTTTGAAAACTCTAACTCTACTCCAACCCCCCCAAGATATATGTTAGCAATCATCTTCCAAGCACAGGGCTCACTGATACACATCTGAAGGATCTCACAAGTAAGATTTTATTAGACAGTAGTAAATGACCTTTTATCCTAACAACAACAGCTAGCCCCGTCAAGGCCCTGGTAACCTTGCTTCCAAATTCCTTGCAGACTTACGTTATCCCTAACTCCCTCCCAACATGAAAGTATGTAATCAGTCACTCCTCACAATCTCAGTGCAGCTCTTTCTGCCCACGGGTCCTGTCCCCCATCCTTAATAAAACCACCTTGTTTTTGCACTGAAAATGTCTCAAGAATTTTTTCTCGACCATTTCCTCACAGACCCCAACATTTCACATCAGTTTCTTTTCAATTTTTTTTCTAGCCAAACAGTAATTGAATGAGGTAGTCATTTATCTGCAGTTCAATGGTGTTACCATCCTGCCTCCATGAGTTTTAAAAGTTCAAATGGAGAAGCTCACAGTGCCTGTCCCCTCCCACTAAGAACATATTTACTCTACTATTTTAAACACTGGCTGCAGTTTTGTTTTGTTTTGTTTTGTTTCCTAGTAAATACCAAGAATAGCATGGATTGGTGAATAGCTTAACAGGCTTGACAGTAAAAGCATTATACAGCCCTTACTTAATATGTGTTTTAATATTTATGAACTATTGTTTGTCGATCTCAGTGTCTCTCTGATTCTTTCATTTATCCATGTAAACAAACTAATCAAATTCAATGGAAAATTTGAGCAAGAAGCACTTTGATTGTCACCAATATGACAGTAGACTACATTTTAACAGTATGAAAATGAAATTATCTTTTTTTTAAAGATTTGTTTATTTATTTGAGAGAGAGAGAGAGAGAGCGCACACTGGGGGTAGAGGAGCAGAGGGAAAGGGAGAGAATCTTCAAGCCGACTGTGCACTAAGCTCAGAGCCCAGTGCAGGGCTCTATCTCATGACCCTGAGATCATGACCTGAGCTGAAATCAAGAGTCAGATGCCCAACTGACTGAGCCACCCAGGTGCCCCATGAAATTGTCTTTAAAAGCAAGAAAAAAAAGATCTGTTTAATTGTCAAAAGCTGATCTGTGTTTCTGTTCTTAAGTACACTCCAGGGTTCCTGATCTTCAAGGGAAAATTAGAGAGGGGTACGGGGTGGGGGAGGGGATACAAAATCTTTGATTTCATTTACCAGAGATGGTGAACATTTGTTAATCCAGCAATACTGCCCAAGTTTGAGCCTGGACCCCACACCATCCCCCCTCCTCACCCCTTGTCCAGCCTCATAGTCCTGCCCAGATCTTGACTTCCTTAAAGAGTGAGGAAAGAAGGGAGCTAGAGAGAATCTTAATATGTCCTGAAGAAGAACACAAATGAGTCTTTTTGGTTTTGGTTTTGTCATAGATATGCAGAGTACATGCATGTTAATGCAGAGAAAAGTGCCAGGAATCTTCGCTTGGAGTCATTCTCTATTTCTTTTCTAAAGCAACCTGTTCAGCTAATTTTCACAGATGCACCTTTTTTTAATCTCAAAGCAGAAAATAAATGCAGTAGTGTAAACAAGAGCCCATACTTTCGGTGTGAAAAGAATCAATGGTGATGGTGCTATTTGATTTATTGCATATGTTTCAGAACCTTTGGTTATATCTTTTTTCTTAAAATATTTATTTTTCTTGAAGTATACTTGACACACAATGTGACATTAGTTTCAAGTGTACGACGCTATGAGTACAAGTCCATGTATTATGCTGTACTCGCTACAGGTGTAGCTACCACATGTCCCCATACAATGTTATTAAAATGCCGTTGATTATATTCTTTATGCTGTATGATTATATTCTTTATGCTTTTCATCACTGCGACTTCTTCATGCCATGACTGGAAGCCTGTAACGTCCACTTCCCTTTACCTATTTTTTTTTAAGATTTTATTTATTTATTTGACAGACGGAGATCACAGAGAAGCAGGCAGAGAGAGAGAGGAGGAAGCAGGCTCCCCGCTGAGCAGAGAGCCCGATGCGGGGCTCGATCCCAGGACCCTGGGATCACGACCTGAGCCGAAGGCAGAGGCTTTAACCCACTGAGCCACCCAGGCGCCCCTCCCTTTACCTATTTCACCTATCCCTCTACCACCTTCCACTCTGGCAATCGCCAGTTTGTTTGTATTTATGCATTTCTTTCTCTTTTTTTGTTTGTTTTGTGGTTTTAGATTCCACATACAGTGAAATCATATGGTGTTTGTTTTTCTCTGTCTGTCTTATTTTACTCAGCTTAATGCCTTCAGGTCCATCAATGCTGTCATCAATGGCAAGATCTCACTCTTTAATGGCTAGTTAATATTCTATATATACATATATATAGAGAGAGATAATATATAGGATATATCTATAGAGAGAGAATATGTGTATGTATATGTATATACATACACACCACATCTTTATCCACTTATCTATTGATGGACATTTGGGTTGCTTCTGTATCTTGACTTTTGTAAATAATGCTACAATAAATGTAGGGCTGCATGTATCTCTTCAAATTAGTGTTTTTGTGTTCTTTGGGTAAATACCCAGTAGCAGATTTACTGGATCGTATGGCATTTCTATTTTTAATTTTTTGAGGCACCTCCGTGCTGTTTTCCACAGTGGCTGCACCAATTTACATTTCCAACAACAGTGCATAAGGGTTCCTTTTTCTCCACATCCTCACCAACACTTGTTATTTCTTGTTTTTTTCATATTAGCCATTCTGATTGGTGTCAGGTGATATCTTATTGTGGTTTTGATTTGCATTTCCATGATGATGAGTGATGTTGACCATCTTTTCATGTGTCTGTTGGCCATCTGTATATCTTCTTTGGAAAATGTCTGTTCAAGTCCTCTGCCCATTTTTTAATTGGAGTTATCTGATTTTTGGTGTTGAGTTGTAAAAGTGTTTTATATATTTTGGATATGAACCCCTTATTAGATTCTTCATTTGCAAATATCATCTCCCATTCAGTAGGTTGCCTTTTTGTTTTGTTGCTGGTTTCCTTTGCTGTGCAGAAGCTTTTTCTTTTGGTATAGTCTCAATAGTTTATTTTTGCTTTTGTTTACCTTGCCTAAGAGACATATCTAGAAAAATACTGATATGGCTGATGTCTAAGAAATTACTGCCTTGGTTCTCTGCAAGGATTTTCATAATTTCAGGTCTCACATTTAGTTAGTTCTTCAATCCATTTTTTTAAAAGATTTTACTTATTTATTTGACAGACAGAGTCACAAGTAGGCAGTAAGGCAGGCAGAGAGAGAAAGAGAGATGAAAGCAGACTCCCCGCCTAGCAGAGAGCCCGATGCAGGACTCCATCCCGGGACCCTGAGATCATTACCTGAGCTGAAGGCAGAGGCTTTAACCCACTGAGCCACCCAGGCACCCCTCGTCAATCCATTTTTAGTTTATTTTTGTGTTTTGTGTAAGAAAGTGATCAGTTTCATTCTTTCGCATTTAGCTGTCCAATTTTCTCAACATCATTTATTAAAAAAACTCTTTTCCCCATTGTATATACTTGCCTCCTTTGCCATAGATTAATTGATCACGTAAGTGTAGGTTTATTTCTGGGCTGTTTTGTTCCATTGATCTATGTGTCTGTTTTCGTGCCAGTACCATACTGTTTTGATTCCTATAGCTTAGTAGTATATCTTGAAATCTGGAATTGTGATACCTCCAGCTTTGTTCTTCTTTCTTAAGATTCTTTTGCTATTTGAAGTCTTTTATGGTTCCATACAAATTTTAGAATCACTTATTCTAGTTTTGTGAAAAATACTACTGTTATTTTGATAAGGATCACATTGAACCTGTAAATTGCTTTCCCTAGTATGGACATTTTAACAATATTAATTCAGATTATTATTTCTGAGAATAGAGTTTAAATAACAGGACAGGTCACTTCATTTCATGATTATATGATTTTTATGAGTTTGGACGTCTATATTAAGTATCTCAAGGGATTTTAAAAAGTAGGTACATTGGCTCAGTCATATTTGGGAACCAAATTAGTGACAACTCCAGTTGTCAACCATCATGTACAAAAGATGTTCATACAAAAATAGCAGAAACTATAGAACTTAAAAGGCTAAAGAAAATTCACAGTGACTTTTGTATTACATTTATTATATTGCAGGTAGCTTGGTTAAGAAAACCTTTGCACATGATCACTTCTAACTCAGTATGCCTTCTTTAGACATTTACCACTAATCAAGTCTTTATGGGAGCAATGGCACAAATTTGTTACACTTAAGTATTTTCATCTCTTTAGTCTAGCCCACAGCCCTTAACCTAAGCAACACAGTGCCTGAAACCAGTGCCATCAAGGAATATGTCAAGATAAAGAAGCAAACTGCTATTAATATGTTGCTTTCTGTTTCCACTGCCTTTCTTCTAGTTTTTAAAACCCCTGACCTATGGCCATGTTCCTTATCTGGTTGGCTTCCCTTTAGTCTCTTTCTTACCCCTCCAATAAAGTCTCCATACTGACTTGAGTAGTACATCTTTCCAGAACCAAGGGACCCATCATGGCATTCTTCCTTCATTGGATTTCTGCATCTAGAAAAAAAATCTAACTTCTCAGCTGGGCATTCAAAACCTTCCACATCTTCTCTTGACCTGCATTTTCAACTTCATCTTCTTCATACCCTGTGTTCTGGCCAAAGATAGTCATTGTTAAGACTAACAAAATGTTCAAGTAACATCCAGGTCATAATACTGAACATTCTGTTAGTTTTAACAATGACTTTATCTCTGGCCTTATTTGTGAGACTGTTTGGCATTGAAGACCACGGTAGATAAAGCATTCATATCCACTGTACTGTCATTATTATAGTCATTATTTATGCTAAATATTTAATGGGAGGGTCAAATGGGGGGAGCCAACATTGGCATTGTATGTAGAATTTGACATTACCCAGATGTAAAAATAATTTTTTGTACATGATTATTGAAAGTCAGTTCTTCTACCATTGTGTAGTATGTTTTAGCTCAGTGGTCAAGAGTTCTGCCTTATTCATTTTTAGAATACTGTCCCTCCATACCATGGCAAATAAGCCAGAGAGAGTTAGTAAAGAGTACTGATAACTATAATTTATTTATCATTTTATCAAATTCAGAGTACCTTAATGTATTTCAGTCATTTAATCTTTTAAAAATCTCTGCAAGTAAGAATTTGTCTCATTTCTATAAATGAGGAATCTCAAGGTCAGAGAGCTTAAAGTGTCTTGTCTCAGATCTAACAGTCAGCAAGTGGTAGAATCAGGTTCAATGCAGATTTTCTGGCTCAAATTGTTAATCCTACCTTGGACAAGAGAATGTAGGTGAGTGATTCTATAGTAATATCATTTGTGGTCCATCCCCAGACGCAGTCAAAATCTTGGCATATTCCGGAAATATATCTAAGCTTGAAAATATAATTGCAATGACTAGATTTCCCTGTAAAAAACCACCTTATTTGTGTTTTAGCAATACCTACATCCCCCTGAAAAATATCTATGAGTATTTTCCAAGATTCGTGTAGCTTGTTCTCTGAAAGAAAGAAAAAAATTACACACGAGCTTGTTGGAAGTCCAAAATGAGGGATATGGAGTCAATGCAGGTCTTTCCGTAAATTAACTTGACCTTCAAGAAAAGTTCGGGAGGAACTTTCTTTATTCTCCCTGCCCTTTAAAAAAAGAACAAAAATAAAAACAAACAATAAAACATTTCCTCCTCTCTCTAAATACCAAAGAAGTGTTTCTAAGGAGTTCCAACTTTGAAAACAGCCAGCTGGGTCCTTTTGCTCTGTCTTCTCCTGTATGCAGGGCCATCTATATCTTTGCCTTCATGATCCTTTTTTTTCTTTTCAAGTTTATTTATTTATTCAAGTAATCTCTACTTGGGGGTTTAGCTCATGACCCTGAGATCAAGAGTCAGGCTCCTCTGACTGAGCCAGGTAGGCCCCTGTCTTCAGGACCCTTGAATTCACTGTTTCTTAAGGAGTTTTTAATGTGCTGTCTTTTTTTCTGTCTCCTGAAGGGACCTAGTGAGTTATTAGATGCCCTCTGTCTCTTTCTGCCCAGTTGACTGTATTTCCCAAGTCTAAATTTGCATATGTGGTTTGACAATTACAAGCATACTCTTCAAGACAGGGGAAAGATATTTAAATTAAGATTGTCCTAAATCCTTTGAATGTATGGACACCATATCTATCAATGTATATTTTGTGTTCCTTTATTCTGTAGCTCTGATTTACATTCAAATGACAAGAGAGAGACATGGATAGCCTCATTCCTAACTAGATAATTTTTTTAATTCTGTTATTATTCTTATTCATAACATCTCTTTGCAAATTTCCTTGACAAATACAGATTGGCTAATTTAGAAGTGTCTTAGAAGTATGTTCTCATTTTCTTTAGAATTATCTTTCTCCCAATTGTTGCACATAGCATTCAACAAATACCTGTTGAATGAATTAATAAATGACTTGAAGTGAAGCTGAGTTTATTTTAACTGTGGCATAAATGTACTCTTTGTGGCACATTCCAAAGCCCAGAGAATGGCCTTCTGTTGACCACTGTCTGATTCTTGGTATGTGCCGCAAAGATGAAGTAAAAGCTAAACCTGACTTTGAATTTTCCTGATAGTGCCTCTGTTTTTAGTTCTGCATATCTTTTTCTAATTAGCACAGATAATTCAGCCCCACTCCTATTGGTAATATTGGGACTTTCCTACTCTGTATCTTTATCATTGTAAACATACAAAGGCTCAAGGTGCTTTTGTTTTATAACTTAAATCTGTAATGTCCAAATGCTGACATCCTTTTCTATGTACTTAGTGAACTAAAACTTGCCCTAAAATTCAAGATATGACCCTGGGAATGAAAGGGCAGCCTTTATAAGAGACAGAAATACATTCTCATCCTGAAAGCTACATAGCAGATTGATCAGATTGTTTCTAAGCCTACAAGAGGGGTAAATACTAACCTGATTCACTGTAAAGCCTGAAGTGAATTAAAGCTGTCAGTAGATATTTTATGACGGCAGGGAACTCTGTAGATTCCTGGTACCTACTTGGTACCTTCATATGTCTTGATTTTGGGCAACCAGACAATGTGCAGTTGAGTTTTCCTTGCTCGTTTTCATTCCTCTAGTAATTATGCCAGATTATTAATGTTCTATTCAAAGAAACTCTATATTGGTTACTTATACTACAGAGCTGAACTAGCTGGAAATCATGATCCTATTGCTTTACCTGGTAAATGACGGCATGACCTTGGGCCCAGGGCTGGCCATTCTCTGCATAGTCTCTGCAGTCTTTACTCCATGCTCGTTCCCGTAGGCCTTTGTGCGAGTCTCCAGTGATAGTGAGGAGATAAACAAGACAAAGGAATGCTGAAGGAGGTCAGGAGTCCTCCTTTCAAGCAGAGGGAGGAACAGAAAGTGTCAGGGGAGGAATGGTAGGAAATGTGGAGGAAACTGCAAATGGCTGTATTACTTTTGTGATGAGACAAGAAATGGAAGCAGATGAGGCCAGACAAGTGGGCAAGGCTAGGCCAGGAAAGGCATGGTGCGCTTCATCTGTAACGGGGAGCCACTCGGACAGAAGCCCAAGATGATACTGTTAGATTTACACTTATATCCATTGCTTGGACGGCTGTGTGGAGGGTGACCTTGAAAAGAGCTATACTGGAAGAAGAAATTCAAATTGGGAGGTAGCATGGAAACCCACAAAAGAGATCACTGGGGTCTAAAGTCAGGCAACAGAGATGGGGAAGACAGGCTGAATGTGAGTGGTATTTCTGGGCCGGGGTAGAGCTGCTTGATGTGGTGGTTCCACAGATCTGGAGAGGGAAGGACTGAGTCCTAGTTCTAGAGGGCATGTGCCAAGATGATGGTTGTTTGCCTTGTGGACCGACAGTTCAGGAAGAGGAGAAGTGGGTCCCTTCTTCATCTTTATTTTTAAAACAAATATCAGTTTATAGTATTTACACTATTTATAGACCTCCTTCCTCAAGGGTTGATTAGCTGGAAGCCAATGAATGGGGTTGAGGGCCTGGGGACACACCCATAGGTAAATGTCTGACAGTCATAAGTGGAACTATGAAGCTTCCAGAAATACTAGACCTAGGATCCACCAGCTCCCAAGTAGTAGTTGAAACTGTGCAAGTGAATTTACCTACCCAGGCAGTGGGTGGCAAAAGGAGGACACTGGGCTTGGTGGAACTCTGGAAGATTTGAACATTATAATGTTGATTAATTACCTTTCTAAAAATAGATCATCATGCACCTTTTTTTTCCATAAAGATTTTATTTATTCATTTAACAGACAGAGATCACAAGTAGGCAGAGAGGCAGGCAGAGAGGGAAGAAGAGGAAGCAGGCTTCCTGCTGAGCAAAAAAGCCCGGTGCAGGGCTCGATCCCAGGATCCTGAGGTCATGACCTGAGCCAAAGGCAGAGGCTTTAACCCACTAAACCACCCAGGCACCCCGGTCATCATGTACCTTAAATAAAAGACACATGGTTCAAAAAGGCACATAGAGAAAAAGGAGTCCTTCTCCAGCCTTCTCCCCTGGCAGTAGTGTTCCCAGCCCTAGAAACTACCACCTGTATTGGGCTCTTGTGTAGCTTTTCATAGATATTCTCTACAGATACAAATATTTGCAAAAACATTTGTAGGATTATTTCATACAATGCCATATAGTATTCATTCTGGTTGAGTTGAGGTCCTGGTGACACACCCACATGTAAATGTCTGGCACTCAGTGAGAAATGGAAACTTTGGAGCTTATAGGAATGTGGGTCAAAGATTAGATCCATGAGTCACCAGTTCACAGGTGGTAACTGAAACAGTGAGAGTAAATTTACCTACCCAGGCAATGTTTATTCCCTTGTAGAAGTGCAGCAGAGAGAAGAGAGGAGTAAGCAATAGAAATAAAACCAGGGAAACGGAGGTTGTATAACCCCAAGAGAAGAGAAGAAAGGGCACAACATTATTATGTTCAAGAAATTAAATTATTGAAAAAAAAACTTGAAGTTTTTTTTTATTTCAAACAGGGTTGGGGAAGAAGGAGAGCACTATGCTGAAAAGGAAAGTATGGGGCTTTGGGAAGATGTAGATAGACATCCCCAAGCACCCTTTCTCTACTTGTTTAATTTGCTCAGGACTGCCTTTCAGGGAAGTCTTAGGAGGCCTTAAACACCATAGGCATCTCAGTGGTACACACTGAAACGATGTCTTTTCTCCTAAAAAAATCCTAGCCTGATTTTCCTCATTTGGAAGGATCATTTCCTCATCATTCTCCCAATGTGAGAAGCAGATGCTCCCTCTCCGAGGTTGTTGACTGCGGCCCGCTGTCCTCTAGTGGCCAGGCAGGAACCTCCCAGCTCCTGGTTCTGCCTGGCTTCATTGTGACCCTAGTGAGGAGAAGGAAGGCAGCAGTTGATGCTGAGTGTCTTCACTCCTAACCATGTGAAGGGTTTCTTGGGAATATTGGACAATCTGCATCTTTAGCCAAACCACCATTTACCTGGATAAGAAACTTCCCTTGGCCCAGAACAAATTATGGAGGCCACATTTAGGCCCACTCTCAAGCCCCTTGTTTCAAGTATGTAGATAAATGTTCTATGGATAAGGTTTTCCAGTTACTTTGATGAAAAGTACAAAAACAGATGGCAAGTAAGATACGTTTAGAGCAGACAGTCACAAGCCTGTGAGGAGGAAGATCAAGTGGAAATAACATATGTTTGTAAACTCTAAAGAATATATACATATACAACATTATTTTGGGGGAAATATCAGTGATCAGGTCACCTCTACAATAGATTCTTGGACATCTGCACCTTCTCCAAGCTTTAGTTTGCTCATCTGAGAATGACAGTACATCCCATAGGATGTATGGGATCCCACATACATGGAGGATTGCCGAAATTACATGAGTCGATAGGTAGAGGTTTACCTTTTGCTGTGTAGAACTGACAGTTATTAAAGATTTAATAAACTTAGTTATTGTTATTATTTTTAAGTAGTAGTATTCTCTAGGAGATACAGTCCCATGCTCAGATGTATGACAAGATAGCCCTCTCAGGCCTACAATTCCACATTACATGACTTTATGACCTGCATTATTGCCTGCAATTTTATGAGCATAGGAAAACAACAGAAGAAACCAGAGACACGTCACAGCTCAGGCCCTGGGTCTTCTTTGTGCCATATTCTGAAGGAGAACTCCATCCTTTCATCCTCAGACACAGGCACTCTGCTCTCTCCCAGCCATACAGTGATAATCTCAGAATGGCACAGAGGCTGCCAGTAACAGCAGTCTCCCTCCTAGTTCCATGGGTCAAGAATGCTTTCCAAGTGGACAAAAGATTGGCATCAAGCTGAAGTTAATCAAAATAGTAAGACTTTGCAGGATGGCTGGAAAATGAAACAGAGCTAAGTAAATAACTGATCATAAAAACTAGCAAGGAAGATTTAGATGTCAGTCCAATTTTTTGCATGATGTAAATAATATCAATCCTTAGCATTTTGGCAGGAAATAATATAGGTAATATCACATAATTTGCCAGTTCTATCCGGCAGCAATAGAGTAAATGGAACTCTGTAATTGGTGTGGATAAGAAGAAGCCATATATACTTTTATTGGGACATAGAACCTACATATACTTAATTCTTCTTTATCAACGGGTTGAATAACAAGTTGGTAAATTAACTGCAGTAAATAATAATAATAGACTATAAATTCCTTAGACAAATCTATCACTATAAATCAGCAAACATTGCAGTACAGAAGACATTATAGTTTGGAATTACAAGACAAAAAGTTAATATCAAAATGGCTCACACTGTTGACCATCTACTGAACACCAAGTGCTGTGCAAAGTGCTTTTCATGCATCGTTGCATCTAATCCTTGAAACATAGAGCATATTATCACATTTTATAGTTGTTGACACTGAGGTTCTTTATAGAATTTTTTTCCTTTTTCTTCATACAACTTGCCACAAATCACAACTATATATTTGTTTACTTAATACCAAATTTTTGTTTGATATCAAAAATTATAATTGCAATGTAAATGAAGCCTTTTCTTGTGAGAGGTAGCTGGTTGGTGAGATAGGAGAGGAAGCACAAGAATCTGCATCAAGTTTGATTCAAGCTCAGAGCAACTGTAGCCTGGGCTCTACCTTCCAGAGACTGAGGACTGTCTACCCCTCCTGGCTGCCTGAGTGCTGGCTCTGAATACAGACTGCACTGGAGTTTAATGGCCTTTCCCTGGGGAGGGGAAAGGTGAGCTTCCTCTTCAGCAGCCATTATTCTAATGCATTTAAGTCAAAGAAGAACATCCCTGAAGGAGTTCATTAGCACAAACACTTAAAACATGCAGAAGCACTCTGGGAAGTGGGACTACTACAAGAGCAGTCATGTTGCCAGAGGAAGAAGACCTCAATCAACAGATGACAGTTAGCAATGTAGATTTCTTCAACCAGGTTAGAACTCTGCACTGAAGCAAGCTGCCTAGTCATGTCTGCAGGTCCAAGATTGGAATATCATTGGGAAGATGCTATTAATATTAAGGCTCAGCCAAAGGTTCTGTTCCAAAATATATTGACTATTTGATGGTTTGAGTTCAGGGTTAACTTGACCATGAAATCCTTTTTCCTTTTAAGATTGGTGTTCCATTTTCCCAAAACTTTGTATCTGTGGTAAAGACTATTCTAAAGCATTTGTTCAAGGTTTATATCCATATTTCTTGCCAACACTTTGATTCTGTGATACAGCTGCAAGGAAAGACCTGCCACAACACATACTTTAAGTATTTTTATTTGTTCCAAAGTTCAATTTCATTGATAGGTGAAAGTTGGCATCACTAGTGGAATTCATTGAAAGATTTCTGTAACACGTTGCCCTCTTGCTTCATCTACTGCAAGAGTTATCTTATAGCCAGTCTGTTAAAGACTTGAGTTACAGGTCGAAATGTGTCCTCTCCAAAAATTATATGTTGAAGTCCTAAGTACTAATACCTCAGAATGTGATTTGGAAATACTGCCCTTGAAAATGTAATCAAGAAGAGGTCATTAAGGTGGACCCTAATCCAGTATGTCTGGTGTCATAAAAAGAAAATTTGGACACAGACATGTACACACAGAAAGAGTGCCATGTGAACATGAAGGCAGGGATCAGGGTGATGTATCTATAAGTCAAAAAGAGAGGCCTAGAATAGATCCTTTCCTCACAGTTCTTAGAAGGAACCAACCCTGCCAACATCTTGATTTTGAACTTCTAGACTCCAGAATTGTGAGATAATATATTTCTGCTTTTCTAAGCCATCTAGTTTGTGGTCCTCTGTTACCCCGGCGGCCCTAGCAAACTAATACAGCAGGTAATACAAACACCTTGATACAAACACCAGGATACAAAAACCCCATTATTTTTGTTTACTGATAAAATTGTTTCAAGGGTAGATTGACTTTAAAGCAAGAACTTAAGAGCATACCTAACTTTAACGTACTCTAAGACCTGTTGTTTTCACAAAGTCACACTTCATTGTAATATGTGGTGCCCAAACTGCACTTTATTAGTTTAGCCATTGTTTCTTTGCTGAAGAAATTGACTGAGTCTATTTCTGATGACAACATAATAAATAATGAGAATTTCTGCCAATAATTTATTAGCAAGTTTCCAAACCAAATTTCTTAGCAACACAATCACATAATCAGATAAGTTTTGTCACCTTTTTTGTTGTTCTTAATATTTAGAACATTTGTATCATTTTTGTATTCTATTTTCAAGTCGGTATGGCAGTGCTTTTATAGATTAAAATCTTTCTGTGTCTGTCTGTCGATCAATTGATCTATCTATCTAAAAAAAAAAAAAAAACAAAAAACCCATGGCTGCTATTTTAACTATAAATGGCATATATGGTATAGGAACAACCAAGTTTTTTTTTTCCCTGAAGATAAACTTTTAATCTTTATTTGACATTTTATCAGCATATAAATCTATCTAAATTGTTAGGAGACTGTATGTGTATATAGCAGAAATAATATCTTTAAAGGCTTCTACAGATAATCTGCAGATTTTTTTAAGTTTATGTATTTTTTTAATCATCTCTATCCCCAACATGGGGCTCAAACTCAGACCCCAAGATCAGGAGTTGCACGCTCTTCTGACTGAGCCAGACAGGCATCCATAAAGATTTTTATTTTGAAATGCATCATTCAAGGTAATTTTAACATAAGAGGATTTTGGTTAAAAAAATATATTCCAAAATATTATCACAAACATAGTTCTCAAAGCCACTATTTTTACTCATGTTGTAGCATGGGAGTCTGCCAACTTTATCCCAATAAAAATAAGTTAAAGGAAACCACAGTGAAAACCATGAAAGTATACAGAATTTATAGAAGGACTAGACATAGAGTATGCTACCTATTCTTTAATGTATATATTTATAAAATAGGAATGAGTACAATATCTTCCTTCATGTTGCTGATATTAAAAGACTAGATTGAGCCCTCATAGAGGTTTTCCTCAGTTTGACTCTTTTTGTATCAATACTCAAATTTATTTTATTTCTCTTGGGACAAAAAGGATCGTCCCCTTTAGTAAATTTTTTTTTTCATTTGGGTCCTAGGACTTAGTAAACTCCAGCTGACTGTTTAGAATATATTAAGGCACAACAAATATACTGAAAGATTTCCCAGACAGAAGAAGCTTTAAATTCACCTACATTCTGTATTTCAGAGCTGTGATATTTTTATTGTCACTTGCTGATTTTCCTGATGGCTTTGAAGAAGTTTAGATTTGATAGTATTTTTGTTACTTATTTTTTTCATTCCACTGTGCTAAAAAGAAAATCATTGTTTGAAAAAATCTCTTTTTAATAACTCAGTTTTAATAGATTCTTAAATATATAAGGTATTTTAAAGAAAAAAAATTCAACTAATTAAGACTGAAACTATATATCAGTATTTGTGGATTTAAAGAGTGGAATATTCACTTGTGAAAAAAGAGAAAAGACCAGTGTGAAACATTTCACAATTAATCTTGAAGCTAATCCAAAGTTCTGTGTCAGCCATTCCGTAGGGTTACATTGAGCATTTATAAACAAAGCTGGTTTCTAGATACTGCCTAGAAGGTTACTGGGGTGCTGGGGTGGCAGGGTTACTTAGTTAACTAACTCTTGGTTTTGGCTCAGGTTGTGATCTCAGGGTCATGATCTCAGGGTCCTGACATTGAGCCCTGTGATGAGCCCATGTCAATCCCTGCATCAGGTTCTGCACTCAGTGTGGAGTCTGCTTGGGATTCTCTCTCCCTCTCCCTCTGCCCCTCCTGCTTGTGCTCTGCCTCTCTCTCTCTCTCTCTCTAAAATAAAACAAACAGTGGCGTCTGGGTGGCTCAGTACATTAAAGCCTCTGCCTTCAGCTCAGGTCATGATCCCAGGGTCCTGGGATCGAGCCCCACATCAGGCTCTCTGCTCAGCAGGGAGCCTGCTTCCTCCTCTCTCTCTGCCTGCCTCTCTGCCTACTTGTGATCTCTTTCAAATAAATAAATAAAATCTTTAGAAAAATAAAATAAAATAAAACAAACAAATAAATCTTTTTTTAAAATTCCAGTTAACATACAGTGTTATATTAGTACCTGTCAACTTTATTTTTTTAAAGATTTTTGTTTATTTATTTTAGAGAGAAAGAGAGCAAGCACAAGCAGGGAAAGGGGCAGAGGGAGAAGCAGACATCCTGCTCAGCAGGGAGCCAGATGTGAGACTCTCTCCCAGGACCCTGAGATCATGACCTGAGCCAAAGGCAGACGCTTAACCAACTGAGCCACCCAGGCACTCCAGTGCCTCTCAACTTTAAATTAAACCTTGTTAGCTTTATTTTTTTTTAATTCCAGAAGGAATTAGCTTACATTATTCAAGTAGGTTTCATTTTCATATTCATTTCTAGTATTTTTATTTTCTCAAACAAATGGGTCCTCACTTTTCTCTATTAATTTTCAGCAACAGAAATTCTCCCTTTCCTCATAACTAGGCTTTAGACCAAATATCATCATACTCCAAAGACAGATTACTAATTAGATACAAATCACAAGTTTGTATTGTATAGATTGGTAACTTGAGACACATAATAGCCTTTATTATTTGTAATAAATACTTTATCACCAGGTACACCTAAACATTAATGTTAACATTACTTATTTACGTAGAAGGCCAGGGAGTCGAGGGAGGAAGAAAACTGGAAGGGGAGAGAATGGGAGAGGATGGTATCTTCTTGACTTGGCTCAAGAACCAAATGTGATGAGTGAGAAGAAATCTGTCTGTCATGGGCAACTTGTTCCACAACCCACCCTCCCCTTCCCTCTCCAAATCAGAAGTCCTCAGTTCTCAGTGTCTATGATCTTTGCTCCTTGTACCTGATCAAAGTCAAGGGGTAGAGGGTTCTTGCTCCCTTGTGCAGTTAATCATATGGTGTTTTAATCTTCAGGCCTTAAAAAAAATTTTGGACAATGACATTATCAAAGTTTGGTTTTGCTTTTTTTTTTACAAAGAGAAGGAGATCACAAGTAGACATAGAGGCAGGCAGAGGCGGGGTTGGCGGGGTAGCAGGCCCCCTGCCTGACAAAAAGCCCCATACGGGGCTCGATCCCAGGACCCTGAGATCATGACCTGAGCAGAAGGCAGAGGCTTAACCCACTGAGCCACCCAGGCGCCCCTATCATAGATTTTTATTTAAATATTGAAAATTCTGTGTGCTACAGTGTTTGTATTGGCAGCCAGATGTATCTTCTTCTTCAGAGTGTGAATAAACCTGGTGATTTTATAGGGCTGCTAGTTACCAAAGCATTTCCTCTTAGACTTACAGAGTCCTAGCTCAGGTTGTTGCTTAATACTCTACAGATGCTAATCCACCCTCACCATGACTTTGGTGACAACAAAAGGAAAGTGTTTCTAGTATTGCAAAGGCCACAAGAGGGATTCTAGTTGTGATTTTAGTTTTCCAAACTTTGTCAAGTTTTCCTTTTGATTCTATTGGTCTGAGTGGCGAGGTTAACGCAGAAGGGGAGCTCTTTAAACATAACATCACTATCACATGAGCAGAAAAAAATCAGGCCTGAAAAGTATAAGTCCTAGAAATTTGTTTCTGAGTAGATTCAGTCATGGTACTGGTGCTGCCTCTGCCCGTCGGTGTCGGACTCTAGCCACCCGAGAAGTACTGGCCTTGACACTGCTAAATTGATTAAACAAGGCCATTAGACTGAGGTGACTTTCACGTTGTGGCGGCCTACACAAACAAACTAAATCTAAGCCTGTAAATGCCTCAAGATTATGTAATCAAAACCGAAGGACAACCAAGCACACACAGCCAGCAAGGCTTTAAGCCAGTCAAATCATTTGTTTCTTCACTTTCTCTGTGAAGTCTTTCTCTTGGCGCCTATTGCAGAGTGCTCCTAGCCACTTTTCGTTGGGCACTGTCAGATTCAAATTGATTTTTGCTCAAATAAACTCTTAAAATGTTTAATGTGCCTCATCTTCTCTCTTAACAACACCAAACACTGAATATCATCAGACAGGGAAATTATTTCCCCCTGAACATTCAGTTCCGTGAGTGGATGTGATTTTTGCCACTATAGAATTCTTACAAAAGGGAAAATAACTATCTTACATTTTGAGTTTTACCACATTTTGCATTATATTTTGATGTAGCAAGCTTTTATATTTTGATGTAGAAAGCCTGTGAAAGGCTTTCAACATGAATAGAGATATTGCATGTGGTAGTTTTGAAACACCTGCATTAAAATTTACTTGGGTTTTTTTTTTTCACCAGATTCTATTTCAAATAAGTATACTGCAAATCCAAGTAGATTATCAGTGTGTTATACACTTGTTATAGAACAACTTTACATATTTGGTCTACATCAAAAATAGTAAGACTTCTTTGTCATCTAAAATATTTTTTTAAAGATTTTATTTATCTATCTGACAGAGAGAGAGATCACAAGCAGGCAGAGCAGCAGGCAGAGAGAGAGGGAGAAGCAGGCTCCCCTCCCAGAGCAGAGAGCCCGATGCGTGGCTCGATCCCAGGACCCCGAGATCATGACCCGAGCCAAAGGCAGAGGCTTCAACCCACTGAGCCACCCAGGCACCCCTAAAATATTTTTAAGTATTCTTTACATTAAAAATGTGTTTTATTTGTAAACCTTAGAGGATTTGTCTATTTTTCTAAGTTAACTGCACTTTAAAAAGTGTTTGGTATCTACTTTTGAAACTTCATCGGAATAAAATACATTGTAAGAAAAAAGTTTGCAATATATGATTGCTGAGAACACCAACTATTATGGATTTGCTAATGTGTGTGCTCCCCACATAATAAGAAATCTTTGCTGAAGAAAGGAATGAGGCTCAGAGAATTTAGTAACTTGCCTTTGGTCACTGAAGGGGAGTAGAATTTGCCACCTCCAAATATGCCTCTTTGGCATAAATTAGTCTTGAAAAACTTTAGACACCAGAAAAGCTCTGAAAACAGAGTAGAAGTTACCCTTTGTGAGGGAAACTTCTATGAAGAAAATCTCCATTTGTTAAGGGTGTTTCCTTCTTTGTACCTGGAAAGAGGAGGATGACTAAATCAGTGGAGAGGGCAAAGACCTAAAACAGCATAACAAGTTTACCCTTGTTTACTGTGGTTTTCCTGGTAGCCTCCCTTAACTGGCTCCCCACCCGCCAACATCTTCTTTTGTCTTAAGCTGGAGGTATTATTTAAGGTGGTGACTCTGGCCATTACAGGGAGTTACTCAGTTTCTCTTCTAGGCATACAGGAGGTATACATGTTCCTAAACTTCTGATTTTCTCCAGTTAATCTTTTGTTACAGGGGGGTCTCAACCAAGAACCTAGGAGGGTACAGGGAAAATTGTTTTCCTTGCCTGTATCACTCAGCTTTGGGAAATCCTTCTTTGGGAACCATTAACTTTTGGATTCTCTCTCTCTCTCTTTTTTTTAAGATTTTATTTAGGGGCGCCTGGGTGGCTCAGTTGGTTAAGTGTCTGCCTTTGGCTCAGGTCATGATCCCGGGGTCCTGGGACCGAGCCTCATATCAGGTTCCCTGCTTGGTGGGAAGGCTGCTCCCTCACCTCCTGTTGCTCCCCCTCCTCCTGTTGCTCCCCCTGCTTGTGCTTGCTCTCTCTCTCTCTCTGTCAAATAAATAAATAAATAAATAAATAAATAAATAAAATCTTAAAAATTAAAAATCTTAAAAAAATAAATTTAAATTTAAAAAAAGATTTTGTTTATTTGGGGCTCTTGGGTGTGACTTCAGCTCAGGTCATGATCCCAGGGTCCTAGGATTGAGGCCTGCTTCAGGATCCCTACTCAGTGGGGAGTCTGCTTCTCCCTCTGCGCCGCCCCCTCCCCACCCCACGCCACTCATGTTTGCACGCTCTCTCTCTTTCTGGAATAAATAAATCTTTGTGAAAAGATTTTATTTATTTATTAGGGAGAAAGAGAGAAAGCACTTGAGCACAAGGGGATGACAGAGTGGGAGGGGCAAAGGGAAGGAACAGAAGGGGAGAAGGAGAGAGGAGGCAAGCAGACTTAGCCCTAAGCAAACAGCTTGACTTGGGGCTTGATATCATGACCCTGAGATCAAGACCTGAGCCGAAATCAAGAGTTGGATGCTGAATGGAGTAGGCCACCCAGGCGCCCCTTGGATCTTCTCTTTATACCATGGTGGGTCTGCTAAATATATAGATCTGGGTCAGCCATCTTATAAGTATTCAGACAGGAGAAAAAAGTCAAATGAGCACATGCTGGTTCTGAAATTGTTAAGCTTCTGAACCAAGGTCAGCAGGCACATACATTCAGACTTTATGTTATGAGGCAAAAATAAACTTTGTTTAAACCACTGTAAGACAGGTTTTATGTTCCTTGTAGCATAAAGTACTCCTTCTGGACTATTTCCCCAATAAGAGTCACAGCCTTTGTTCAGTTACTCAAAAAGAGAGAAGTCTAGAACACTAGTTTTGAACAACCATATCATAGAGGTCCTATGTAGCCAGGAAAAAAGATCTGTTTCCCATGGCAGTTGGGGAACTCAAGTGCTCTTTGCTCTTGTGCTTCTAAGATCAGGAGGCAGAGAGGGAGGAAGGAAGGAACAAGGATATTTTAGAGCAAAGTTTCGGACTCAGCTGTAAAGACTGTGAGACTCGGGACTCCCAGGTTTTTCTAAAATCTCTTAATGTGACAAGGGATTGACAAGTATTTAGTCAACGCAGAAGCCTTGAGGAGGACGGAGAAAAAACAAAAACAATCTGAGGGAAGAAAACATAAGGGGATGCAGAATATACCTGGAGGTGAGGAATTTACTTCCAAGTTGACTGGCTTAACTGGCATGGATGAGACAACGAGGACTGATACCATGATGCAGGTCAGCAGTAGGAAGGGGAGTGAGCAAGTTTCCCAAGGCCCCTGAGACCCACAGAAGCTTCCTAATCATTTGCCCACACAAGGTGTAGTTTCAGCATATGCACATGGCCTGGAGGTGATGGCCCCTGGCACTGTTAACAAATTCTCAGAGAGATCTTGGACAGAAAAAGTGGTAGACACTCCCTCCTGACCCCATCAACCTGATGAACTTCAGAATGCAGGTGGACAGTCATTTCAGCTACATGGTGATGCTGCACAGACATTTTCTAACACGTGGACCCAACAGCAGTCACAGATGAGTGGAACTCTTTGGTGCACATGATTTTGGATTCCTACCGGCTACTATAATTGTGTCATTGAGCTTCGAATTTGCATCTGTGAAATGATAAGCTTGTCACCAGACACTGGTTGTGATTGGCCCTGCCTCCCGTATTAACCAGAACTGGGGGTGTTCAGGGCCCCTGCTCTGTGTGTATGGTTGACAGAGTGCTGATTCCATCCCACCAGCAGAGCCCACAGGTTGAGAAAGACTCTACAAAAGTAACCTCCTGTTTTCCAGGTGAATAAACTGAGGCCCAAATGGTTACAAAGCTAATTTGAGTAGAAACCAATAATATGCCTCTACAATGTCATGCTTGTATCCTAGTGCACCTCTCCTGGTAGGAAAGGGTCCCTATGCAGTGTTTAATAAAAGCCCTCTTATAGGGGCGGCAGGATGGCACAGTAGGTTAAGTGTCCAACTCTTGGTTTCGGCTCAGGCCGTGATTTCAGGTTTGTGAGATCAAGCCCCATGTTAGGCTCCGTTCTCAGTGGGGAGTCTGCTTGAGATTCTCTCTCCTTCTTCCCCTCCCCCCTCCGCTCTTGCTGCTCTTGGGAGCCCTGTTATCACCACCATTGTATAAGCTCAAGCTAGCCTGGGGCTAGCTGGATGATGAGGCCAAGTCATCCCCTACCTCAGACAAGGTAACAGACAGAAAGCCAGCAGCAAGGAGACAAGTGAAATGAGACCTTCTAGGACTAACCAGAAAAAGGGAAGTTTAAGCTAAATCTAAGGCATGGTAAGAGTAGCCTGTAGTTTCTTTGTGTCAAGCAGTACCCAGTATCAAGCCAGGGCCTTTCACAATGTGTATGCTCATGTCAGACAAGTAAGAGAGATCCTTCCTCAGAAGAATAATAGTTACAATTCCCATACTAAAAGGTTCTGGCTCAGTCAGTTAAGCATCTGACCTTGATTTCGGCTCAGTTTGTGGTCTCAGGGGCCTGAGATTGAGCCCCAGGTCTAGCTCCTAACTCTGTGCTGGGCGGAGAGTCTGCTTGGAATTCTCTCTCTGCCCCCCCCTAAAATAAATAAGTAAATCTTTATAAATAAATAAATAAATAAATAAATAAATAGTTCTGGGTAGATAACCTTTGATCAAGTGGTCACTGACACAAAGTAATGTTTGCAATACTCCTGTAATAAAATGTATTTGGGTTTTGAATCTGTAGTAAAGTGACAACCAAAATTAACTTAAAATTGAGATTCCATATTTATTCTTTAATAACATGGATCCATGCTATAAAGAGTTAAATTTTAATTATGCATGAATCTAAACAATTCTTTTGTCGCAAACAGTAAGCATGCAAATGTCTACAAGACAGGAGCACTCTTAAAATTAGGGCCAGATGATAGCTTCAGTGTTGTCATTTGGGTGGTTCCAAGTTTTTTTAACTCTTAAAATCTTGGAAAAGAGCCCCAGGTAAAGGAGTCCTGTATTTGGCAGTATTTTAACACCTTTCTTTTTATCTCAAGGTACCTACTTACTACTGCAGATGTGAATAATTCTAAACAACGATACGTGATTTACTTAACTTCCTTGCTTGTAAACTTGGAAAGGGAAGAGAAACTGACCATGTAGAGTCATAATGTCATTGACTGTTGACTCTTCTAGTAAAAGTTACAAATGGCCTGAAATATATGTGGGATGCAAGAACAATAAGAAAAATACCCTGATCTCACTCCACTTAATTATCACATGCTTAACAAATAAACTTTTTGTTTTTAACATTGCCTTGTTTATTCTAAACAGCCTCTTCTATGTTATCAAAGCCTTTTTGTTGGTTTGTTTTTACTTTTGTCCTTTTTGCAAACTTTTCTGCTACTTCCCATAGTATTGACTATTGAACTACAATTTCTAGGTCATCAGTAATAACTTTGGTATAATTTTCACATTCATCTGTGAATTCAACCATAACAAGTATTTTTAACTTTTATTTAATAAAATCACCACTTCACTCTCCTTTCACCCCCTTTTTATCTTTTTCCCTACTTCCTCACACCCTTTTAAATCTTCACCCCATTTTAAATCCTTGTTGTTAGCTCCATGGTTGGGACATGCCAGATTAATAATTGATAACTGTAATCTTCCTGGAAGGGATTGTGACTAATTTGGGTTATTTGTGTAATAGAGTTCCACCATCTTTATTTCCTCTCTTCACATTTAATTTAGTTAGGTCATAAAGCTGTTGAAAGAACTTACTTTCTTTCTTTTTTTTTTTTGCCTCTGTAGCACTTAATACAATGATATGGATCTGGTAGGGACTTAATAAATGACTGTCGAGTAGTCAGATTTACTTCTTAATCCTAGTGATGTGTCAGGACACTTGGGTGGCTCCGTCCGTTAAGCGTCTGACTTCAGCTCAGGTCATGATCTTGGGTTCTGGGATGTAGTCCATGTTGGGACTCTGCCCTAAGCAGGGAATCTGTTTTTCCCTCTCCCTCTGCCCCTCCACCTGCTCATGCTAGCTCTTGCTCTTGCTCTCTGTCAAATAAATGAATAAAACCTTTTTAAAAATCCTGGTGATATGGGATATGTCCACATCCCTTTTTTTCCTGACTTCTTCTCAGTTCTCACTCAGTTTGGGGGAAGAACATGACCATAAATGCACGCACGCACACACACACACACACACACACACACGCCCATAATCTGCAAAGAGAATTGAATAGGGATGATTTAGTTTCTGTGCATTTTGTCTCCATATATTACTGGCTGTAACCACATGACTAGCAGTACCCCCTTAGAGATTCAGGCAGTATACCTTCCTCTTGCCATTTCTCATGCTATTTCTTTGAATCCCCTTCCTGTATACTAGGACCAGTATTAACTAACTTTGTATAGTATTACCAGAGTCCATTTTGCAAATGGTAAGGGATGTGTTGCTTTAGAGATATGTGTAAAGTAGCTCAAGTGGTTTCACACACATTCAAAACTGTGCCTAGGGGTGCTTGGGTGGCTCAGTCAGTTAAGTGTCTGACTTCTGATCTTGGTTCAGGTCGTGATCTCAGTCAGGGTCCTGACATCAAGTCCTGTCAGGCTCTGCACTGAGCATGGAGCCTGCTTGAGATTCTCTCTCTCCCTCTGCCCCTCCCCCTCCTTTCTCTCTCTCTCCCTCCCTCAGAAAAACAAAAACAAAACAAAACAAGATACTGAAAACAAAACTGTGCCCAAATAATCACTGGAAAGGGTTAGTAAGGAGGGAAGCAAGTCTAGAAGAGATGAAATGCATTTTTATTTCCTTCTTTCCTTTTATAAATATATTTT
>PISX010020503.1:0-35584 GCA_004024625.1 Mellivora capensis | reverse complement strand
GGTCATGATCTCAGGGTCCTGGGATCTGAGCCCCGCATCGGGGTCTCTGCTTGGCAGGGAGCCTGCTTCCCCGTCTCTCTCTCTCTGCCTCTCTGCCTACTTGTGATCTCTTTCTCAAATAAATATAAATACATACATACATATATGCACACATCAAAGTTTAATTTTGTTTCTATGATCAAGTTAGAAAAATGGAACCATTATTTGAATTAACAGACTTCCTATTTAACATACCTGATGACACTGATGTAAAACTGATGTCCTTTTGCTGTTGGCAAGGTTTTTGTTAATTAAATCAGCACATAAACAGCTTTGCTTTTTGTATGTGCCTGATAATGTATTTGAATCATTTGTCATTTGTCAGTGAATTAAATCACTTGATTTAAATGAAGTTGTGTTTTGCAGAGTGATTTTAAATGTACCGGTTGCAGCTGCTCGTGTTAAATTGTCGCCTTTGAAGTATATGTTGATGCTTCTTCAGCAGTTTTATTTCTTTTGGTTTTCATGTGATCAGTGATACCATTCTGGTCTTCACAGAGAATAGTAAATGTCGTTATTTTATGCAAATTATGTGTTCCATCATCAGCTTTCTTGGAAATGAATTTGATTCTTAATTTTTCATTAAACCTGTACTTCCAGTTTTTAAATTCACTGCTGCAGAAAGATATTACTAAACTGTAAAATGAATATAGTTAGAGATTTAGGCAATACAATGAAGACAAAATCACTGCAGCAAGAATGTTGAGAATATTCTGTATATGCTGTGTGACAGGACTGCAAAGTCTTTATTTGCCATGTGGGTTTCACTACACCCACCTTTTATGATGACTCCACCTGACTCCTTTGGACAGATCATGGTTAAGACCAGAGTGTAGCAAGTAGCTAGTGGGGACGAGAGTGTCAACAGCTGCTCCCACTGCCATCTGAGATCGGACAGAATGAGTTGTCCCTAGCCATTTTGAGCAAACTTTATGGGTGAGTATGTCATTTTATCAGGAGTTTCCCTGTATGATGCCCTTGAAGGTGGTAGGTGTTAGTTAAGAATAACATTGGTCATTGCCAATCATCTTTAAAATTAAAGTGCAGGGGTGCCTGAGTGGCTCAGTGGGTTAAGCCTCTGCCTTCCACTTGGGTCATGATCTCAGGGTCCTGGGATTGAGCCCCAATCCAGCCCTCTGCTCAGCAGGGAGCCTGCTTCCCCCTCCCCCTCTGCCTGCCTCTCTGCCTAGTTGTGATCTCTCTTTCTGTCAAATAAATAAAATCTTTAAATAGGTAAACAAGTAAATAAATAAATAAAATTAAAGTGCAGACTGTTCACTGCACATATATTTCACCTCTTGCTAGAAAGGACTCAGACAGAAGCTGGAGTTAGAAACCAGAGAGCTACCAAATCTCTCCTGGCTTATTTTACTACAACTATTAGTAATAATACTTTCTTTCTTGTAATTAAATAAAAATCTGTGACCATTGCTAGAATATACATTAGTGGCTAATAACTTCCTTAGGGAATTAGATCACATTTCATGTTATATGCTCTCATTTCATCATGTAATATTCCTCTACTGTACTTACACTTGACATTTATATATTGATTTTTGTAATTATTTGTTCATCAGCTCCCTGCCCCACTAGACCAGAGACTGTGAGAAGCACAATTGTTCCCTCACATTGTATCCATGGCACCTTAGCACAGTGACTTGGACATAATAAAGATTCAAACATTTGTAGAATGAATGAAAAAGTGATTGAATGCACAGGACAGGAGTACCCTGTTACCAGTAGATGTGTCCCAGTTGATAACTAAATGATGGAAAGCCCTTGGGAGTTGGGGACAGTGTTCTTTTGCAGGTACCTCAAGCTTATATGGTATATTCTGAGAATACAGTAGGAATGTGTAATGATATTTAGTCAGTGGTGTAAATTTGACATACCTGTAAATGCTTGTAAAATAATCGATAGCACTTACGGTATGCTGTCCGTTGGTATGCTTAAGCATGTTTTATATGTTATTTAATCTTCACAGCAGGCTTACAAAGCAGGTATTACTACTATGCCCATTTTACATGTGAGTTTGCTGAGGCATAGAGAAATGAAATGCCTTCGCCTGGGTCATAAAGCTGGTAAATGCATCAAAGAATAGAAATTTGATTACACCTTTCAGGATTTTTTTTTTTTTACACCTTTCAGTTTTAAGTTACAGATATCTTGTCACTGACAATTTTAAGTATTAAACAGCCATACTAATAGTGACAAAACATGCATCACACAGAACACAATACCAAGCAGTGTAGGTATGTTCCAGATAGGTGCAGCACACACTTACATTACAGTGGTTGTGGGTCGTCTTATCTTCCTGCTGTGCTATGCTCAATGTGTGATTACATCTCCATTGTGTTTGCAAGATGGCTGCTGTATCTCTGGGCATAGCATCAGCTCATAGGAAGGAGAAAAGATGAAATGTCTCTTAAATGACTTTCTTAGAAGCCCCATTAGGTGACTTATGCTTCCGTCTGATTGGTTAGAACTGAGTTACTGGTCACCCCTTGCTGCAGTGAATCTAGGAAGGTGAATATTGATGACTTTAGGGTATTTTTATCTTTTAGTTTCTAACAGCGTACCATAAAAAAATCCTAGTATTAAGAAGTGTGTGACTGGGGCGCCTGGGTGGCTCAGTGGGTTAAAGCCTCTGCCTTTGGCTCAGGTCATGATCCCAGGGTCCTGGGATCAAGCCCCGCATTGGGCTCTCTCCTCTGCGGGGAGCCTTCTTCCTCCTCTCTCTCTCTGCCTGCCTCTCTGCCTGCTTGTGATCTCTGTCAAATAAATTAAAAAAAAAAAAAAAGTGTGTGACTGCAAAGGTTGAGCATCCTGTGCTATAGACAATGAAAGAGTTTTTTTTTAAGTTGGGGGTATTGTGGTCAGATTGTGCCTCAGGCATGCTCTGATGGCTGTGTGGTAGATTGGGGATGACAGAAGGGAAGCAGGAAGAGACTGGTTAAGAGACCTTTGCAGTAATTTTAATAAGTGATCTTAGAAGCCTGAACTAGGAAAATGTAGAAAATAAAGGACACGCTAAGTTTCCAAAAGTATTTAGGAGGTCATATGGCTAGGACTTGGTGGTTGATGGGCTCTATGGAGACAGGAGAGTGAAGAGCCAAAGATGTCTCAGATTGCTGGCAGAAATGAATGAGTGGTGCCGCGAATGGAAACTAAAGGGGAGTAAAAGAGAAAGTTTAAATCGGTTGTCCCTTAGATGCAGTGAGTTTCAGGTATCTGGATTTTCTTCATGTGTAGATCTTTATTTATTGGGAAAGGATTAGGATAGACTTGTTATATCTTTTTTGTTTTATAAGATTTTATTTATTTATTTGACAGACAGAGATCACAAGTAGGCAGAGAGGCATGCAGAGACAGGAAGGGAAGCAGGCTCCCCGCTGAGCAGAGAACCCCATGCGACGCCATCTGGGGATGGGGGGGGGCTCCATCCCAGGACCGTGTGATCATGACCTGAGCTGAAGGCAGAGGCTTTAACCCACTGAGCCACCCAGGCGCCCCATCTTTTTTTTTTTTTTTTAAGATTTTATTTATTTATTTAACAGACAGAGATCACTAGTAGGCAGAGAGGCAGGCAGAGAGAGAGGAGGAAGCAGGCTCCCTGCTGAGCAGAGAGGCCACTGCGGGGCTCGATCCCAGGACCCCGAGATCATGACCTGAGCTGAAGGCAGAAGCTTTAACCCGCTGAGCCATCCAGGTGCCCTAGACTTGCTATATCTTATACATACTTTTTCTTGATAATATCCTTTGGACTTTTATTTACTTTCTATTGTTCAGTTTCTAACATTTGTATAATAAATTCTGTTAATATTCTCTTTTTATATTTCTGGCATTTGTGTCCTAATTAGAGGGCCTGGCCTGTCTTAAACCCAAATTATAGAAGTGTATACCTCTGTGGTTTAAATACTGACTTGTACAGGATTTTATTTTGGTGACTAGGATGAGGTAAAGGAAAGGAAGAGCATGTGCAGCTGTTAGAATATAATTGAACACAGTTACTATTACCAAAATATGATGTGAAACATTGATTGGGGGGGTTGCAAAAAGGTAATTTTATTAAAGCATGGGGATAGGACCCGTGGGCAGAAAGAGCTGCCCAAGTTTTCTTTTAAAAGTAGCTCCAGGGGCACCTGGGTGGCTCAGTGGGTTAAGCCTCTGCCTTCCGCTCAGGTCATAATCTCAGGGTCCTGGGATTGAGCCCTATATCGGGCTCTCTGCTTGGGTGGGGGTGGGGGATGTGGGAGGGTGGGGGGAGCCTGCTTCCCCCTTTCTCTCTGCCTGCCTCTCTGCCCACTTGTGATTTCTGTCAAATAAATAAATAAAATCTTTTTTTTTTTTTTTAAGAGTATAGGGGTGCCTGGGTGGCTCAGTGGGTTAAGCCTCTGCCTTAGGCTCAAGTCATGATCTTGGGGTCCTGGGATCACCCCGCATCTGGCTCTCCTGCTCAGCAGGGAGCCTCCTTCCCTCTCTCTCTCTCTGCCTGCTTTTCTGCCTATTTGTGATCTCTTTCTCTCTGTCAAATAAATAAAATCTTAAAAAAAAAAGTAGCTCCAACATTAGCCTTTTTTAAATGGTTTTTCATATTTGGAGAAATACTCAACTGTTCATTTCCCTCCAAGAAGCAAACACTGTCAAATTGTAAGTTTTTATTCTAAATCAAAATTAAAATATCCTTTTCATGTATTCCACATTCCACAGCAGGAGGATGCATTAGCACAACAGGCCTTTGAAGAGGCTCGGAGACGGACACGTGAATTTGAAGACAGAGACAGGTCTCATCGGGAGGAAATGGAGGTGAGAGGTTCACAGCTGCTGGCAGTAACTGGTTAGTACTTTACCCCAACCTCTCAGGCTCTCTTTGTTATGTTTGTGCATAATGTTTTTTATAAATAATTTAATTTTGTCTTTCATTTGTCAAAAGTTATACTGTGTTTTTGTGTTCATTAAATGTAATTGCTATAAAGAGACTTAGTCTTAATTTTAAGATTGTACATGAATTCATCATTTATTGGTCCTCATAAAAACGATTTACTGTCATGTATATATTCTCTTAATTAATTGATCCAAATATCTTTCCTCTTTTTTGTCTTATTTGTAAAAATTACTTTATCATAGATATTTTTAGAACATTATTAAAACTCTTTGGAAATAATATTACTTTACTTTTTTATGAATGTCTTGATTTTGTAAGTGTAATGTTTGACTATTTGTGTATTCTCTTTACTAGAGCAATATTTAATATTCTCAAACTACTCAAAGAAGGGAATTAACCTAAATCTTTTTTTTTTTTTTTAAGATTTTATTTATTATTTGACAGAGCGAGACACAGCGAGAGAGGGAACACAAGCAGGGGGAGGGGGAGAGGGAGAAGCAGGGTTCCTGCTGAGCAGAGAGCCTGATGTGGGGCTAGATCCCAGGACCCTGAGATCATGACCTGAGCCCAAGGCAGATGCTTAACCACTGAGCCACCGAGGCGCCCCAACCTAAACCATTTTCTTTCAACTTTTTTATGGTACAGAGATAGAAATACTCACAAAAGAAATATGTAGTTTAATTATTGTAAAGCTAACATCCTGAAAACACCATGCAGATTAAAAAAAAAGTCAAGTTGGGGCGCCTGAGTGGCTCACTGGGTTGAAGCCTCTGCCTTCAGCTCGGGTCATGGTCCTGAGGTCCTGGGATCGAGCCCCGCATTGGGCTCTCTGCTCAGCGGGGAGCCTGCTTCCTCCTCTCTCTCTGCCTGCCTCTCTGCCTGTTTGTGGTCTCTGTCTGTCAAATAAATGGATAAAATCTTTAAAAAAAAAAAAAAAAGTCAAACTTTGACAGCTACCCCAGCAGCCTCCTCCATGTGGGCATCGAATTATGACTTTCTCCCTCCCCTCGAAAGCACTCATTACCTCGGTTTTTATACTGATGACTTTCTTGTGTCTTTTTAGTTTTATTACCCATGCCTCTCTCAGTCTTCAACACTGAAGTGTAGTCTTACCCAGTGTTTAAATTTGATAAGACTTTTAATTGACATGGATTTTTTTCTATATAAAATTATACCCTGCTTTAAGCAGAGTTTAAATATAATAAGATTTTATTTAAAGTATCTATACATTGTTCAAAATTCCAATTTGTATAAAAAGTATACTTTGACAAAACAAAAATAATCAAGATGAGAACTAATGTGTTTGAAAAGGATATTGTTAAATGTTAATATATTCTTCAAGTTTATAAGCTTAATTACCAACATGAGCATTTCATATAAGAATAGGAAAAAGCACACATTCATCTTTGATAATCAGAAGAAATGGAATTAAAATATAATTATAGTACATGAACTAAATAAAATAATTTCCAGGCATTAAAGAGTGTTCTGCAAATTGTTTGCACAGCATTGTAAATGTACTTAACACTACTGAACTCTGCACTTAAAAATAGTTAAGAAGGTAATTTTTATGTTAAATGTATTTTAACACATTAAAAAAAATTTTAATCGGTGTTACAGAAAATTTGTGGGTTTTCCATTCACAAAATTATATGTACACTATTATTTAAATTAACACAAAAGTATGTGTGTGTATACAGAGATAGTGGTGAAGAGCCCAGACACTAGAGCCAGCCTGCAAGATCTGAATCTGGTTTTGCCACTTAACTTTGTCACCTTGAACAACTTACTTCGTCTTTCTGTGGCTGAGTTTCCTCATTGATAAAATGAGGCTAATAATTGTGCCTATCTCATAAGATCATTGTAAGGATTAAATAAGCAAATACATATGAAAGCACTTCTTGAGTATGTGGCTCTGAGTAGGTGTCATCTGCTGTTATTAGTGTTGTTTTGTGTGTGTGTGTGTATCCCGCTATGTGACAATATATTTTTTAGAATAAATGAAAAAAATCAAGCTACTTAGTGGTTAGTGTATAAAATAGAATTATCTTTTAATGATTGAGATTTCCCTTTATCAGTGAATGAATTAATCTAATAGGGTGATAGCAACTGATGGTACCCCCAAGAATATAGTACTTTTTAGCTAGGAGAAGAGACAGGAGGCTATTATGCAATGCATTTATTTTCTTTGAAGCTTTTTGATTCTTGTGATCAGACTTCCCATGACATCTTCTTGCAAATTGCTTATATCTGTAGTAGTAAGAAGTTTTTAGACATAAAATATGCAATTATCGGGACGCCTGGGTGGCTCAGTTGGTTAAGCGGCTGCCTTCGGCTCAGGTCATGATCCCAGCATCCTGGGATCGAGTCCCACATCGGGCTCCTTGCTCGGCAGGGAGCCTGCTTCTCCCTCTGCCTCTGCCTGCCGCTCTGTCTGCCTGTGCTCCCTCGCTCTCTCTCCCTCTCTCTCTGACAAATAAATAAATTTTAAAAAAATATATGCATTTATCTTATACTTCTGAACCTTTTTTCTCAATGCTGTTTGTTCCCTGAGTGATAATGTACCTTTCTACCCATTTGTTAAAATCCAGCTTAAACGTTCTGTCAGTCCCTTCTCCAGCCTGCTTCACTGTTATTAGCCCTTCCACTTTGCAGTTTCCAGAGCACTTATTTTTGTTATTGTTCTTACAGAACAGTATGTTGAAACAATTAAAAACATGTCTGTCTTCTATTGTAGATTCCCAGTGAGATGGGGGCCCCTGATTTTTTAACCCTCACATTACCCACCACAGTGTTTTGTTTTGTTTTGTTTGTTTTATTTTTTTAAAGATTTTATTTGTTTATTTGACAGAGAGAGATCACAAGTAGGCAGAGAGGCAGGCAGAGAGGGGGAAGCAGGCTCCCCGCTGAGCAGAGAGCCCAATGCGGGGCTCAATCCTAGGACCCTGAGATCATGACCTGAGCTGAAGGCAGAGGCTTAACCCACTGAGCCACCCAGGCACCCCGACCACAGTGTTTTGTGCGTTGTGTTGAGTTGTCTAATGGAGATCTTCAGAAAATAGTTCTTATCCTGGCTTTCTGAAAACTAGAGTTACAGGGTAGACTAGAAGTTAGTCAAAGTAGAATAATACATGTTACTGGTCTCTGGAAAAGTTTTAAATGTTTGTAATTTGCTGATTTGTATTAGGTAAGTTTTAAGTAACAAACCCCAACTATGTTGTCCTGGATTCTGCATTAGGGACTGGTAAATACATAGATGGAAATGCATAGGGGCGCCTGGATGGCTCAGTCTGTTAAACTTCCAACTCTTGATTTCAGCCCAGGTCATGACCCTCGGGGTCATAGGATCGAGCCCCGAGTCGGGCTCCATGCTGGATATGGAGCTTGCCTAAGAGTCTCTCTTCTTCTCCCTCTGCCTTGCACCCCCTCACACCCTGCTTGCTCTCACACTCTGTTTCTCTCTCTCTAAAAAATGGAAGGAAGGAAGGAAAGATGGTTTCTGTCCTTGAGCAACTGTCAGTCTTGAGGGAAGATAGATATATAAACATTGGAGACTACTTTAGCAGCACCTGTACATAATGGAGGTTCAGAAGGGGAACAGTGAACAGTGTAGACGAGGAATGAGTGCTTATGTCTGCCTCTGCCTGGGGACTTCACAGGAGAATACCCTTGCAGGAATTTGAAGGAAGAGTGGGAGTTTGCCTACTGGACAAGCTAGGGAGAGCATTCTGGGCAGAAAGAGTTTGCAAAGACATGAAGCACTAAGAGTCTTGTCATGTCTGAGAACAGGATTGGACAGTCTTTCTGGAAAAAGCCAATGTGGCTTTAAATGAAAATATAAGAATTGTTTTATAAAAAGTGCTCTTTGGCTACATTATATTTGAAAAATAACTTGGATGATTAATGGAATAATTAAGTTTTTGCATATATTTTGCTTGAAATAAAATTGTAGGTTAGTGATACTAAGAGTTGTCAGAAATGCTAGCTTGATTATTCTTATAAATAATGCTACTTGGGAGCGCCTGGGTGGCTCAGTTGTTAGGTGTCTGCCTTCGGCTCAGGTTATGATCCCAGCCTCCTGGGATTGAGCCCCTGCATTGGGCTCCCTGCTGGGCTGGGAGCCTGCTTCTCCCTCTCCAGCTCCCCTGTGCTTGTGTTCCCTCTCTTGCTATTTTTCTGTCATAAATAAATTAAAATACATTTTTTTAAAAATCATGCTACTTGAAGAAAAACATTCTGGTGTGTGAATGTATATGTATGTATGTTTATATTTGTGTATGAACAAAAGCATAGTCTGTTGATAGAGGTGTTAAATAATTTGTTGCTCAGATAGATTGTTTTTCAGTGAGTTTTATGTCAGTGATTTGAGAGCATGGGCTTTGGAGTCAGGCCTAGTGGAGATTCCTGCTCTATCACTTGCCAATCTCTATTAAGCTTATTTTCTCATAGAAATTGTTGTGAGAATTAGATAGGAAAATGCTTGTAAAAGCACTTAGTGTGGTGGTTGGCTGGTGTATGCCTACAGTAAATAATAGCTCTAAAATACTTCTTTAGCACTAAAAGCTCTACCACAGTGCTGTTTCCAGTTAATTGAATTACCTGGCTAAGAACAACCTTTTAGTTCTCTAAAGTGTATCTTTAGATGCACTTTCCCTGCATTATGACCTGGTGCATAGAAAAAATGGTTAGATTGTCATCAATAATTTAAGATGCCATAGTCCCTTGAGGCAATAATTTAACATCAGTTCTTATAGAGAACTGCCATCTACAAAATTGGGCTGGAATCTGACTCCAGAGCTACACTGGCAATCATTTAGGGGAGTTTTGGGTATGCATGTCTTTTGGTACTTTGTGCATGTGTATTTTGCTTCCTTTAAAAAAAAAAAATCCGGGACGCCTGGGTGGCTCAGTTGGTTGGACGACTGCCTTCGGCTCAGGTCATGATCCCGGAGACCCGGGATCGAGTCCCGCATCGGGCTCCCAGCTCCACGGGGAGTCTGCTTCTCCCTCTGACCTTCTCCTCGCTCATGCTCTCTCACTGCCTCTCTCTCAAATAAATAAATAAAATCTTTAAAAAATAATAATAATAAAAATAAAAAAAAATAAAAAATAAAAAAAAAAAAATCCATGGGCGCCTGGGTGGCTCAGTGGGTTAAGCTGCTGCCTTTGGCTCAGGTCATGATCTCAGGGTCCTGGGATCGAGTCCCGCATCGGGCTCTCTGCTCAGCAGGGAGCCTGCTTCCCTCTCTCTCTCTCTGCCTGCCTCTCTGTCTACTGTGATCTCTCTCTGTCAAATAAATAAATAAAAATCTTTAAAAAATAAAAAAATTAAAATAAAAAAATCCATAGTGGGGCGCCTGGGTGGCACAGTCAGTTAAGTGACCAACTCTTGATTTCGATTCAGGTTGTGATCTCAGGAGGTTGTGAGGTCAAGCCCCACTTGAGCCTCCCCGCCCAGTCTGGGACTCTCCTCCCCTCTGCCCCTCTCTACCGCACTTTCTCTCTCTCCAAATAAATAAATGAATAAACCTTTAAAAAAAATAAAAATTTAAAAATCCACAGGAAATTTCTAATCTTATTTTCTTACAGTTTACCTTCTTTTTCCTAAAAGGGGGTGACATTAGGAAAAATTATTGTCCATAATATTGTCCCTCCCCATAACTGAAACATATACAGGGGACGACATGATGCTGTATACTCTAATGGTCTTAATATACTTGAGGAGTCTGAGACTCCAAGGAAAATTAATTGACTTGCTCTCTTTCAAGTAGTTGATGAATGGAAAGAAAAGTGAAGACTTAAACCAGTTTCCTAATCAAAAGGCCTCTACAAATACAGCCTAGCACTGGGAAATGAATTTCCACATCACCCATAAAGATGATTAAGTTGAAAAATAAAACCTGCCCGGAGAGGTTAGAAACCATTTGCCTGGAAAAGAAAAAGCTCAGGCAAAAAGAATAATATTGATTCCAGTGGGTGGTCCTGATGTCTGACTGGAGGTGAGGGCCGAGGAGCAATGTTAACTCGTGGGTGGCAATAACCCAGTAAATGGTCCTTGGAAGTGTGAGATGCTGGCAGGTCAGCGGCTTAGGGATGTCCCACCCCTGTTTGGATAACCTCTGAGGCCTCTGGCCGCGTGGTGCTAATCTTACAGTGGTGGTGCTCAAGCATTTAATACATGCGTAAGGTTAAGGTTACTAAAGGCTTTGATTTGTGCCAGTGTCTTTGAACCTGAAATCAGTTCTAAAACTCCCTGAGCACGTGTCTATTTTACCATATGTAAAATTTAGAAAGTTTTTAATCCATCATTTAGGGATGGCTTTCCATACCTAATCCATCAATAGGGATTTAGCATTTTCTTTCTCTGATTTTCTGGAAAAAGTTATTTTAGTAGTATGATATTTTTTTTACCTTTCAGAGGTGATAGCAGCTTATCATTAATTTGGCAAGTGAAAAACTATAGGGAGATGAAGAAACATTGTATATTTTAGTAACCTTGTTAAAATACTGTTAAATCTTTGGTGTAGAGCAAAATGGTATGTAAGAGCTACGTAACACTTTGTATAATATCTTTACCCTCTGGGTGGTTTTTAAAAAGGAGTACATGAACATACTTGTCTCTCTTTGGTAGGAAATGTAGGAAACTAAATGAAAACTGTGGAGGTGAATCAGGTATCTAGGGGCCACATGGGAGGGTGATTACTTTCCACTGTTTATGTTTTAGACCTTTTAAATTTTTTTTAAGATTTTATTTATTTATTTGACATATCACAAGTAGGCATAGAGGCAGGAAGAGAGAGTGGGAGGAAGCAGACTCCCTGCCGAACAGAGAGCCCAATGTGGGGCTCCATCCCAGGACCCTGAGATCATGACCTGAGCCGAAGGCAGAGGCTCAACCCATTAAGCCACCCAGGTGCCCCTGAATTTTGTGTCCTGTACATCTTTTACATCTTTCGAAAAGAAAGAAAATTTGTTTTCAATGTTAACACAGAATGATGGAACTAGAAGATGCTAGAACTTGCTATCTGTATCTTCTGGCATATGCGTTTTTTCTTAAAATGTGAAATCTTCCCTTCATTTGAAATTTTATAGAGAACCCCAAGGTATATAATGGATAAAAGGGGTACTGCTCTGAGTGAAGCAGGGGTGGGATTTACTCTAATTTCCTTCTGTAGTCCCTGGGGTGTTTTCATGGAGTCCAGTAACTGAAAGAATGTAACTTAAGAACCTTTGATGTAGTAAAATGACCATGAGGTTTGTAATAGATTGCTCTGATTTTAAATCCTGGCTCTCCTATTTGTTGCCTTGTGGCATTAGGAAAGTTACTTATCTTTGTGAGCCTCTTCTATAAAACCAGGGCTAAGATCCTACCCAGGTTGCTGCCAGCATAGTATCTGACTCTTAAAATGGGCTCACTTCCTCTTTCTATTCACTTTGGCCTACAGTGTATCTGGAGTGGCAGTAAAAGCAGGCATATCTAACTTTAGACTGTGAAAGTCAGAGATATTTTGCCAAGGTATTTTGTATTCTGGTGTTGGTTATTTTCTTTGTTGGTTTGGTTTTGGTTTGGTTTTTAACAACAGTAAAGGGTTTTGAATTTTTCTGGGTTCTGTTAGAAATGGAGATAGCAGTTACCCAGGGGGTAAGTAGTGACTGGGGAGAGGGGAGAGCACAAGGGGAACCTCCAAAGTTTGGGTAGTATTATATTTCTTGATCTGGGTGCTAGTTACATGGGTGTGTTCATTTAATGGGAAATTCATCAAGTTACATATTTATGATCTATGCACTATTATTTTAATAAAAATTAGACATTAAAAAAATAATCATAGACATTTCTTCTGTGAAGTGCCTGCCCCTTGCTGTCTTTTGCCACATAGTAGTGCCTCTTTCCATGATTTGAAAATGTTGACACATTATTGATGGCAGTTCTCTTCAGGTCACACATCTGTATAACTGTAATTCAAATGCCTTACTTCGGGATTTTGTAAGAGATTGAGGTTAATAAAGGACAGAAAGGTCATAAAAATATAGGAAAGCTGCTTGTGTTATTGACAGCAGCTCATGTACACTCCCTATGTCTAGAGACTGCCTTCAACTTGATTGGCCTCTTAACTTTCTAAAACTGTAATATCGTACTGTTGGCTCTTAATTCGTCTGGATGGTGACAGCCTGCTGAAAGAGATTTTCTCTGTCATTATGGAGAAAATGCTTTCATCTGGTTAGCTTTTAAAGTGTTAGCAAATAAATTCTTGTCTTTAATGTCAGAGAATGGGTAAATAATTATTGCTTATTTTACTATAGGCAGTTTTAATACAATTCAGCAAATCATAGGAAAATTTTAGGTGGAAACTGTTTAGAAATAAAAACAGGCAAAAGGCTTTATGTGGTTTTTGTATTTGTGTTTTGTATGTTTTTGGAGTCTTCAATTCTGTGTGGTCTGAGAAAAAAAAAAATCTCAGCCACTATTTTAAATTCCCACTGACTTCAGTTTTCAAATCACTTTAACTGTACAAACACTCATTTTTGTGTAAGGACAAATTAACATAAAAATCTGTCTAGGAGCTCCTGGGTGGCTCAGTGGGTTAAGCCTCTGCCTTCAGCTCAGGTCATGATCTCGGGGTCCTGGGATCAAGCCCCACATTGGGCTCTCTGCTCGGCAGGGAGCCTGCTTCCCCCTCTCTCTGCCTGCTGCTCTGCCTCCTTGTGATCTCTCTGTCAAATAAATAAATAATTTTATTTTTAAATCTGTCTATAGTAGGCCTTCCTAACATGTCTTTTGGGTAAAGGCAGTAGATGAGAGTGAAGCGGAGGAATATGAACTCAGACTAAGAATGAGGACCAGAAGAGGATTGTTGAGGGAGGAGGAAGATACTAGATCTGCATTCTCCCATACTAAGAGAAAAGTAGAGTCTTTGTGTGGTGCCTGTGTGGCTCAGTTGGTTAAGCATCTGCCTTTAGCTCAGGTCATGATCCCAGGGTTCTGGGATCAAGTCCCATGTCAGGCTCCCTGCTTAGCAGGAAAGTCTGTTTCTCCCTCTTCTGTCCATCTGCTTATGTGCTCTCTCACTCACTCTCTCTCAAATAAATAAATAAAATCTTTTAAAAAATTTGCTCTCTATCATAGATTCAAGCTTCATTAAAATTTATTTTGTTCTAACTTTGTTTTAGTTTGTAAAAATTAGTCTTATTGGGAGGATGTGGGGTTTTTTTTCTTGACATTTCAAATGCTCATATACATAAATTGGGAAGTGATGAGCAGCAACTTTGTTGTAATAATGACGGTGTGAGTACTTTCTAGATGCCAGGCAATATATACCACAGTGTTTGTTTTACTTTGATTCTTAAGACACTGAGACTGAAAGAGAATAAGAAACTTGTCTAAGATCACATAGCTAAAGTGGTAGAGCCATCCCAGTCTCCAGCTGGAAATGTAGATTATTTCCACTATCTCTTTTATTTTGAAATAACACTTTATATGTCAGGTTTTCCTGAAGTTGTGTGCTTTATAAGAACTATATTTTTTGGGACATGACCATTAGACCAGCTCTTGCAGTCTCCTTACCTGACAGGTGTTTATGATTGTCTGCTGACCTGGTTTTTACCTTTTTGCATTCAGCGAAAGTACAGTCTTCTGTCATATTAGGACTTAAAATATCTGCTTTTACTCCTCCACCTTTAGTAGTTGGGACCAGCTAACGATGAAACCTCGGGGAATCACTTAACCTTCTTGGTTTCAGGCTCACAGTTTGTAAGATTAGAGTTGAACTAAATGTCTCATGTCCTTTGCCACTCTAAGATTCTGTAATTCTGTGCTCTGACGTTTAGTCAAGTGTCAGACATAAAGTAGTCAGCACAGTGTGTGAACATAGTATACACTCAGTAAGTTGGAGCTATTTTTAAGTATTAGGGCATTATCTCATAAAGAGTTTTCAGCAGTTTGGTAATCTGGATAACAAGAGTGGAAAACAACCAAGAAGTTTTATTCATTTTCATTTGGGCATCCCTGCTTTTGGCTATTTCTGCACAGCCCTGGCCAATAGGGAAAACTCAGTGCCTGGTGACTGTTCTTTGTCACTCCATTTTGGGCTCTTCTCATGACTGCCTCCTCAAAACTGGATTTGCCATGATTCTGGGCAATGATATATTGAAAGAAAGAAAACAGGAGCAATGGGTAGTAGGAGGTCTGTATTCTGTAGTAAAATGTCTAGATTAAGGGCACCTGGGTGGCTCAGTCAACTGGGCTTTTGCCTTTGGCTCAGGTCATGATTCCAGGGTCTGAAGATTGAACCCCACATCTGCTTCTCCCTCTTCTGCTCCCCCTGCTTGTGCTCTCTCAAATAGATAAATAAAATCTTTTTTTAAGTGTCTAGATTAATTATAAATATATATATATTTTTTTTTTTTTTTTTAAAAGATTGTATTTATTTGTCAGAGAGAGAGAGAGCACAAGCAGGGGGACCGGCAGGCAGCGCAGGCAGAACAGGGAGAGAGGGAAGCAGGCTCCCGGCTGAGCAAGAAGACTGATACGGGGCTTGATCCCAGGACCCTGGGATCATGACCTGAGCCGAAGGCAGCTCCTTAACCGACTGAGCCACCCAGGCACCCCAAATTCTTTATAAATATTAAAAACAGATTTTTATTCTGAACAGGCTTGTATTAAACCCCTATTCTGAAATAGCTGTTAATAAGTTAGAATCAAGGGATCGAGCCCCGAATCGGGCTCTCTGCTCAGCGGGGAGCCTGCTTCCTCCTCTCTCTCTCTCTGCCTACTTGTGATCTCTGTCTGTCAAATAAATAAATAAAATCTTTTTAAAAAAATAAGTTAGAATCAAGAGCCCGTGTGGACTGACAGAGGAAAAGAAACTTGAAATCATGGACTTTATGCTTTTATAATAAAGTTCAGAGAGTTTCTTAGCCACCATCTAGTCTAGCCAGTTACTCATAGAATTCCTTCTAAAACATCTTGCTTTCATTAGAAATCTCATCCAGTTGTTGAATACCAGTCCTGTGGAAGCTATTTCACTGAACCTAAGTCTGTTTCTGTGTTTGTTTTTCTCACGTGACAGCCTCTACATCTTCCCTCCGAACAATAAATTTCCTCCTCATCTCCCAGCTCTCTTACTCTCCTTCTGCTCACACACTCTGAAGTTCTTCGCCAGCTCTCTCGTTTGTCCTATTTTTTGTTTTCCTTCACAGTGTCTTCCCTTACATCCTCCTAATTCCTTCTTCACAGTGTAAATAAACTGCAAACACAAGTAAATAACAAGGCAACTTTACCTTCTCCATGCCTTTACCAAAATACGTTTTATTTTTTTTTAAGATTTTATTTATTTATTTGACGGAGAGAGATCACAAATAGGCAGAGTAATAGGCAGAGAGAGAGAGAGGAGGAAGCAGGCTCCCCGTCGAGCAGAGAGCCCTATGCGGGGCTCGATCCCAGGACCCTGGGATCATGACCAGAGCCGAAGGCAGAGGCCTTAACCCACTGAGCCACCCAGGCGCCCCTATGTTAAGACCTATTTTATATAGCATTTACTTTTTATTTTATTTTTTAATTTTCTGCACATCTTGTTAGTAATTGTTGAATGCTTTTTTTTTAACCTGACTTAAAGAAAAATGTGTTTTTTTTTAAGTTTTATTTATTTAAATAATCTCTGTACCCCATGTGGGGCTCAAACTCAGGACCCCAAGATCAAGAGTTGCATGCTCTTCCAAATGAGCCAGCCAGGTGCCCCTATTATCTTATTGCCCCTATGATCTTATTGTTATTGACTATGAAAGGATAGAGAAACTGGAAATAAATAGATAACTTTGTATAAGGGAGAGGCAACAAAATAATTGACAGTGTAAATTTTTAGAATAAAAGATAAGCAATGTAGACATTGATGTACTTTATCCATCTAGGAAATCTTTGCACAGTCATCTAGAAAACAGTAATCATACTGTACAGGTGGTGATCATGAAAACTCTTTTTCATTCTTATAGAACAGATTGAGTGTTTTATTCTAGTAAAGGCATTTTGGGAGGGCGGAAAGTTTATAACTACCTCAGAATGGATGGGACTCCCTGTGCTACTGTGTACCTTTACTTTTACCACCCAGGCGCCCACCAAAATACATTTTAAACAAAGAAACCCATAGCAACTTCTGCACAGCCAGGAGCAGAAGGGAGATCTTCAGCTGCTGATCACTGCTGATGAAGGCCATCACTCATATGAAGTCATCCCATTATTATTAAAATAATTTGAAAATTACTCCTATCCCAAGACAAAAGCTGAACTATCCTTGTGACAAAATATTATTGGTAGGTTAGTAGTGACCTGTAAATACATAATTAGGATTGATTTTTCTTAGTTTGTACCATGAAGCAAATTTTAACATGACTGGTTAATTTTAAAAAATAAGGTAAAATTTAGTTAGTGAGCAGTATGCTGATAAAAACAGTTAAAATCTGGGGGTGCCTGGGTGGCTCTGTGGGTTAAAGCCTCTGCCTGCGGCTCAGGTCATGATCCCAGGGTCCTGGGATCGAGCCCCGCATCGGGCTCTCTGCTCGGCAGGGAGCCTGCTTCCTCCTCTCTCTCTGCCTGCCTCTCTGCCTACTTGTGATCTGTCAAATAAATAAATAAATAAATAATCTAAAAAAAAAAAAAAAAAACGGTTAAAATCTGCTAGAGGAATGTGTCAAAATTTATAAGGCTACAGAAGTTAGGGTTGGGTTTTACCTGATTTGTTTCAAAGTGAACAAGGCGCAGTGTCGTTTCTATCTAAATGTAATGCTCTTGAGAAATGAACACATTGCTGGAGCTTCTGACCAAACTTGATCATTCAGTACAAGTGTGACTTGTTGAGATGTTTCTTTGAAGGTCAGGTATGCTTTTTCTATAACAACTGTGTTAGATCTTAAGAAGTGAAACCAAAATGTTTCAGTCTTTGCTTAGATTTGTTTCCGAAAACAATTGACATAGACAATGAAGAATCAGTTGGTGATTATAATACATTATTCCATTTAGCTAAAGATTGCACAAGTGATTTCAGGATATATATATATATGAATGATAACCAGAGGTGACTACACACAAGATCCAGATGAAGAACAGTCATGGCATGGACTAGGGTAAGAGGTGGAGGCAGTCAAAAGTGCTCAGATTCAGGACATGGTTAATGTAGACCTGTAGGAGACCACCACTGAGTATGAGAGAAAGAGATCTTAGGGTGACTTCAAGCTTTTTTGCCTGAACTACTGATAAAACGGACTAGCCATTGTCTAACATGGGAAAACCCTTGCTAAAAGAAGCAGGGTCTTTTATATGATCAGTTGCTTGTGCTTGACTCCCATTTATAGTCACTAAAGAAAGCTTAGGGAAGAAACACTCATTGGAATTTGTGAAAGAGACTGAGAATTAATGTTGTATGTGGACCAAAGGGGCACTAGTTTACATTAAAACTTTATAGTAGCAGAGACTGCTACACAGGACCTGTTGTTAAATGTTCCCTATTAAGAAATTTGCCATATCGGTAGTTTAACTGGAAGTGTTTATTCTAAAGTGAAACTTGAAAACCTCAGTATCGGGGCACCTGGGTGGCTCAGTGGGTTAAAGCCTCTGCCTTTGGCTCAGGTCATAGTCCCAGGATCCTGGGATCGAGCCCTACATCGGGCTCTCTGCTCAAGGGGAGCATCGGGCTCTCTGCTCAAGGGGAGCCTGCTTCCCCCCCCACCTCTCTGCCTGCTTGTGATCTCTTTCTGCCAAATAAATAAATAAAATCTTTTAAAAAAGAAAAGAAAACCTCAGTGTCTATAATTGTCAAACCTCTTACTCATTAATTTTGTTGTAAAAATAATTCTGGGTATGTAAGTGAATCAAGGAATGTGATTTTTTTTTCCAGTTTTGCTTTTTTTTTTAAGGTTTTATCTAAATTTATTTATTAAGAATTTCTGTTGGTTTTTTGGGAGGGTTTTGTTTGTTTTATAAGAATTGCACTTGTTTAGTAACAAATTTTCATGTTGTACTCCAGGTCTTTCTTCCCTCCATAATTGTATAAAAGTATCTATAAAGTACAGTCATGTCCATTATTTCTACTTTGGAGAAATAGAACCTGGCCTCTAACTTTTATGTATATAACCAAAAGCAGTTAAAATTCTGTTTATTCTTGTTCTTAGATGGTGTCCTCCCTGAAGTGGCTCTTCTTAATGGAAGCTCTAAGAGCATCCATTTTTGCTTTTGAGACAATACTTTATCCATAGTAATGATTTTATTACATGAGGTAAAGGTTTTTAGTTAAAACTTGTTTGGTAGAGATGCTCTTCTGTAAAATGAAAGTCACTACTGCATTTTTCAGTCCTACCATTAGTAGACTGTGTTCTTCTGTGTGCCTGCAAAATAAACAGTAGCACCTATGTTACAGGCTGCTGACCTGGTTTTAAGATTTTTTTTTTAACGCATTTGTCAGCGAGCGAGCACACAAGTAGAGGGAGGGGCAGGCAGAGGGTGAAAGCAGGATCCCCGCTGATCAAGAAGCCCAATGTGGGACAGATCCCAGGACCCTGGGACCATGACCTGAGCTGAAGGCAGCTTCTTAACCCACTGAACCACCCAGGAGTCCCACTGACAGGGTTTTAGTCAGTTCATCCATGGAAAGTACTTAGAACAGTGACCAGGATATAGTCGGTGCTCAGTATTAAAAGGTAAATTTTGATTCTAGGGTGAATAAATGATATGTTTAACCCTGTAGTCCGAGAAATATAAATGTAGATTTTTTTGTTCTTTTATGCATAGTACCTATTTTGATAATGCTCTTTGGAATATAATGAGATTTTTATTTTTGGTTTTTATGGAAACTTCAGCAAAATATGTAATACATGATTTAAATTGTTTTTCCTCTTACATCTGGAGATACTGGCTGAAAATTTTTTAGTTGTAAACTTTTTTTTTAAATGCTACTGTGTCTTTTATTTATCTAGCTCTTGGATTTTCAAAACATGTTTTGACCCCCAGTTATGATTTTGTCATTGCAGGCAAGAAGACAACAAGACCCTAGTCCTGGTTCCAATTTAGGTGGTGGTGATGACCTCAAACTTCGTTAATTAGCAGCACAGCAGATGTGCCCCCCCCCATCTTTACATATACATTGTGTCTAGTTGGCAGAAATAATCATTATTAAAAGACCAAAAACTGTGATAACTGGAGGTACTGCGGTCTATTTCTCAACCTTCGGCAGTAACGAGACATCACAAACTGCCATGGTTTTGCACTATGATTATATAATACCTGCATTTCTAATTTTGTATGCATGTAGCCAGTAATTCGAATTTTTTCCTATGCAAGCTTAAACTTTGTTGGCATTATTTTAGTGAGTTGAAACTATCCACTTGTAAAGCTCTTTTTTTCCTCCATTTTAATTTAAAAGATTCTGTCATTTAAAAACAAGTCAAATTTAAATTTTTATCAGAGGATTCCCCCCTAATCAGTTATTCTAATTATTTTTAGAATTTTAGATGTGTTGGTTACACAACTTCATTTTAAATAGACACTCTTGGTCATTTGTTTTGTTTCTGTGTTTTTATAGTTTGTGGCATTTTAAAACTGCTGATGTGTTTGCATTATTTTAAACAAGCTAAAAACCTAGTAGCATAGAGCTGTCTGCCACAGCCTTTTAACACAAAGTTTACAGTTGTTAAAGTTGCAGTATCCTTTTAAATGTTGATAATCAGCTTTTTCTTTTCTCCTTAAACATAAATTTTTTTAATTGGTATTAACTCTAATCTGCCCCAGATCTGTTTTACATTTTGTTCTGTAATCATGTGTTTGTGTGGAGATATTCTCCACAGATGGTAATAATATTCCACTTAAATGCCTAAAGAAGTCGCAGGCTGGCTTCTGTTTTATTCAGGGACTTTTTTTTTTTAAGTCAATCAGAAAAGGGATACTGGAGCTTCTTCATGTATGTAACAACATAATAAACTGGAGACAGTAATGAATCAGCTACCAAGGTAATATTGTATTAAAATCATAGCTGCTTTTATGTGTATTTCATAATGCATGCTTTTGTAAAAACAATGCTGGTTGATGAAAAATCAGTCTTAGAGAGAAAATGTTCATCTGTGCAGAGGATACATTTTCTTCACTTATTATGGAAAAACACTCACAGGTTATATATATGGTATTTTCCAAAAGGACTATAATAGAACCTTTTGAGATGAATTAGTATAAGAATATTTTTTAAATAGGCTCACTGTCAAATTGGCTGCAACTTTGTTTTTAATACAAGACTGGAAAAAAGTGCTAAGTCATTTGGTACCTCCTTACAAATATTTTTCATGTCACATTCATTAAATGTTACTGCATTTCTGAATTTTTGCAAAAATGTATTTTATCATCATAGAGTGGCATTATTTTAAAGAGTTTGAAAAATTGACATGGTCATTTCAGAAAAGAAACTGAAGTCTGAATAAGGTCATTGCATTTAAAACACACACACACACACACATATACTTGATGAGGGAGGTGTGACTTTCATTGTATATAGGTCTTATAATTCATAAACATATCCTGTATCTCAGAATAAAAATATTTGTTATATATTTGAAGTCATGCATGGTAAGGAGTGTGTTTAAATTGTTATAAACAATAATGCATCATAAAAGACCATGCTGATCTTGTGTAACGAAGTACTATGAATGAATTTGGTTGGTATTTAGTGTTGTGCAGCTCACATGTTTACACACTCAGTGCCCTAACTTCCCCTGAGGGAATTGCCTTTTAAGTGGCCCTTAAAGTGGTGTTTTAAGGTTCCTTTATCACAGAGCTCCTTGGTTTTTTACTTCTGCACTTAATTTTTTTAATAACATGATGATGATGGTACATTTTTCTCTATAGCTTCTAGCTAAGGGCTTTCATTCCACCAGTAACTAAGATCAAATGTTATTAAATGTTCATATTGTCATCCTTCTGTAAATACTCAATTTTTCCTGTCATTCAGCTCAGCGCTGTGCTTCTGTCTTAATGCTGGCATTAAGATCATGAGTCCTTTTTCTCCAGTAGTGCAGGGTTTGAAAACTTTCATTAAGTTATTGATGCAATTTGATAATTTTCCATAATCTGTATTTAAACAAAATTACATCATTGCATCATCTTTTCTAAATTCATCTCCATTAAAACTTGCCTTAAGCTACCAGATCGCTTTTGCCACTGTTAGCCATACTGTATGTTTGTATGTTTCATTTACTTTCACAATAAACTTCTGTGTAGTGAAAAAAAAAGGTCTTGGTTCTTCATTGACATAACCCAACAATTTCTGTTCTGGTGCTTGTTATGATATGAAAATTGACTTTGTTGTTTCCAAAATCTTCTTTCATCCTTTTTTTTAACCTTTAAACAACAACAGTGTCATCTAGTGGTCATTTCTGCTCATTCCAAAGAAAACCTTCAATGTAAATATCACAGTATCAAACATACTTGGGACTTGGGCTCCTTGGTGGCAGAGTAGGTTGAGCGTTTCAGCTCAGGTGGTGATCTTAGGGTTTTGATCAAGCCCTGCACCTGACCCTGTGCTTAGCGTGGACTGAGCTTGGGATTCTCTCTCTCTCTCCTTCTGCCCCTCCTGCTCATGCTCTCTCTCTCAAATAAGTAAATAAATCTTGAAAAAGAAAACATACTTGGGCATTTTTCCTATACCAGCCTTTTACTTTAGAAACATTCCTTAAGCTTGATTTATAATGGAAAAAACTTACTTATTCACCATCATATTTACTGCAAATAACAAATACAAATGGTGAATTGGCACCATTAAGCAAAATTCCAAAGAATAAGATTCATACTGAGGGTTAATTTCAAAAGTTGCTTCGGCATCATGGTTTTAGTAAGTGTATCATCTCTAGAAACAGGTATTTGGATATGCTAGTTTGGGGCTGCTTGGGAAAACAAATATCTTGATTGGTTTATCCCTCATTTGGCAATGGGGAGCTTTTTCAAGCTTTGTATGAATTACGCATTATGTATATCTTAAGCTTTGTATGAACCTTGTATGAATTACGCATTATTGTATAACACATTGCTCCAAAGCCTAGCAGCCTAAAACAGTAAACATCATCTCACAGTTTCTGTGGATCGGAAATTTGAAAGAAGCTAAGTTCAGTGGTCTGGTCCAAGGTCTCTGCTGAGGTTAGAGTCAGCCCAGCCAGGCTACCATCATCTCAAGGCTTGAGTGTGGCTGAAAGACCCCTTCTAAACCCATTCAATTGGTCACTGACTGGCCAGTTTTTCAGAGACCGTTGGGTGAAAGTCCTTGATTTCTTGCTAGGTTTTAGAACGTAGACCTTCAGCTTCTTGCCATGTGGGTATCTTCATAGGGCAGCTCACAGCTTGGCAGCTGACCTTCCCTAGAGCTTAGTGATTCAAGATGCAAGCCCCAGTCTTATTTAAAAATCTAGCCTTGGGGGTACCTGGGTGGCTCAGTCGGTTAAGCGTCTGCCTTTGGCTCAGGTCCTTGGATTGAGCCCCACATCGGACTCCCTGCTCAGTGAGGAGCCTGTTACTCCCACTCCCCTGCTTGTGCTTGTTCTCTCTCTCTCAAATAAAATCCTTAAAGAGTAAAAAATAAATAAGAACCTAACCTTGGGTGGGGGCGCCTGGGTAGGTAGCTCAGTCAGATAAGTGTCTGACTTAGGTTCAGGTCGTGATCTCAGGGTCCTGGGATGGAATGCCACCCCCATCCCCCTCAGGCTCCATGCTTAAGAGATACTTCCTTTTCCTCTCCCTCTGCCCCTTCCCCTATTCATGCTGTCTCTCTTGGAAATAAATCTTTAAAAAAAAATAGTAACCTAATCTTGGGGTGCTATAGTCTATGTTAGAGGTGACTCACGGGGTCAGGCCCACACTCAAATGGAGGTGAATTAAGCATCATCTCTTCAAGGGTGGTGTGTCAAAGGGTTTGTGGAAATATTTTTTAAAATCACCACAGCACACTGCCGCATCTCTGTGTGTATTTACAAGACAACATTGGTATTTTCATCTCCCAAATAATTGTCTTTTGCAGGCATTTTTCAAGGCATGATTACCCATAGATAGCATCCATTTTTTTCTTACAGCACCACCACACGTACATATATGGCATTTTTTAAATTAAGATTTTATTTATTTATTCGACAGACAGAGATTACAAGTAGGCAAGAGAGGCAGGCAGGGAGAGAGAGGAGGAAGCAGGCTCTCCAGGGAGCAGAGAGCCCGATGTGGATCATGACCCAAGCCAAAAGCAGAGGCTTTAACAAACCACTGAGCCACCCAGGCGCCCCCATATATGGCATTAAAGATTTTATTTATTTGAGAGAGTGCAAGCTAGTGCGAGCAGTGGAGGCGTACTGGGCAGAGAGAGAGGAAGAAGCAGACTCCACCAAGCAGGGAGCCTGACAAGGGACTCCATCCCCTCTCCCTGGCATCCGGACCCCAGCTGAGGAGCCCAGCCAAGTGGAAGGCAGATGCTTAACTAACCAAACCACCCAGGTGCCATATATGGATTTCAAAAATGTGTCGAGACCAGAAAATTAAAATTGTAGGGTGGGATCGTGGATGAAAATGGTAGTTTGGTTTTTTTCAATATAGAATACTTTTAAAACAGTTGCTGTCTTAAGTTAAATCTCAACTTTTGGGTTAGAATATAAATCTCGGGGCACCTGGGTGGCTCAGTGGGTTAAGCCTCTGCCTTCGGCTTAGGTCATGATCTCAGGGTCCTGGAATTGAGCCCCACATCGGGCTCTCTGCTTGACGGGAAGCCTGTTTCCCCCCTCTCTCTGCCTGCCTCTCTGCCTACTTGTGATCTCTGTCAAATAAATAAATAAAATCTTAAAGAAAAAAAAAAGAATATAAATCTCAACTTTTGGTTAGAATAATTTAACCAACTTTGGGGCACCTGGGTGGTTCAGTTGGTTGAGCATCCGACTCTTGATTTTGGCTCAGATCATGATCTCGGCCTGGGATTGAGCCTCACCTTGCGTTCCCCACTGAATATGGAGCCTGTTTGGGATTCTCTCCCTCTCCCTCTTCCCCAATCCCCCCCAACCCCCTGTGCCACTTGTGCTCACTCTCTCTCTCAAATAAATAACTTAAGCAACTTTGCGTCATTATTGGCCTTATTCGGGTTTCAGAAACATTAGGAAATGTAAATAGATAAGATACAGAGGGGAGTTTTTGATTACAGGAGATAATCTATATCCACAATGTCTCCAGTATGGTAGATACTAGCCACATGTGGCTATCAAACCCTTGAAATGTAGCGAGTACAACCAAGAGACTGATTTTTAAATTTTTTAAGTTTTAATTTTTTTATTTGACAAGTACTTACTGTAAGCCAACTATGTGCCAGGCACTTTTCTAGAGATGAATAAAATGGCCAAAGTTCCTTACCTAGTGAAGTGTACATCTCCTGGGAAGATGAACAATAAGTAATTAAGTGGTGAAGTGATAGCTGTGAATTAACTAAAATAGCATCAAGGGATAAATGGTGATGAGGTCAAATAAAGGAAGAATTAGGGAAGATGTGGCAGGAAGTAATGTTTTTGCTGGGACCTAAATAAGTGAACAGGAAACACTTCCATTCAGAAAAGGAGAGAATAAAATCACTATACTAACAATTATGAAATGTCACTGGGAAGAGAGACTGAGGGCTTTCTACCCTGAGAGAGGGGCGTGTCCTTTGTAAGACTGACTGGGAGGGACTCCCCAATCCATTGTTTTCCACAACTCTTGGGCCTGCCCATTCCTGATTTGCAGGATGCAGTTACCCTTCATTTCTGCTTTCAAACTGGCTGTTGGTTCTTCTCTTGACAAATATAACCAATAGTAACCACGGCAATAAGATTCTGTTTTCTAAGCTTTTCACCTAGGCTTCAAACATGTACATTTCCCGCCTTCTAAGCTATTACATGTGACCATTTTAATAGGATTGGTATCCTTCCAGCCCTCCAATGTCAGTTCCCCCAGCCGTTGTCCTGAGGAATGCCATCATCCATTCAGCTACCCAAAGCTGGAAACCGTGTTTTTATTCTTTCATCCTTTTCTCCCTCATATTCCGCATTCATAGATCCTGCCAAAGGATTCCATAAATTCTGTCACTATCAGATTTTTAAAAAATTTTAGTCACACACAAACCATTTACTATGAGTCAGACACTCTTGTAAGTGCTAACCAATCTGTGAAGTATGATCATTTTACAAATGAGGAAACAAAAGCACAAAGAAGCTAAGTAACTTGCCCAAGGCACAAAATCATTATATGGCAGAATTAGGATTCAAACTTCCAGTAAATGTGTTTGACCAATGTTAGCCTTCAAAATAAGTCTGCCACTTATTTTACCAAAAAGGGGCTTGTTTAGGAATAGAGAATTTCAAGCCAGGACAGACAAGGTACAGGAAAGCCGTAAGTAAACTCCCAGAATAAAGGAGAGGACAGCTCTTATATAGGAAAGGGGTAAGTTGGGAAGGCTATTATAAACAAAAGTCAAATTAGGGTAAAATGGGAGTTCAAAGTATAGTGGCTTTTCATTGGCTGAGTTGTGGCATTGTTTCATTGGCTGGGCTGTTGCCCACAGAGGAGGAAACCTTGCATCCACCTGGCCCATCAGTAAAATGTTAGTTATGGTAATATGGATCCTATTGAGTATGCAATCCACCGCCAGGAGTAGGATGTCAGAGCTCCCCCTGCTGACCTTCAGCTTCCATTCTAAAGTTTCCGCCCTAATTTTTTTTTTTTTAAGATCTTATTTATTTATTTAATTTTACAGAGGGAGATGAGAGCACTTGGAGGGACAGAGGGAGAGAATCTCAAGCAGAGATTGGTGAGGTCCGATCTCATGACCCCAAGATCATGACCTGATCCAAAATCAAGAGTCAGATGCTCAACCAACTGAACCACCCAGGCACCCCCACCACCACCAAAAGGGAATTTCTTACAGGCTTACCTACCCTTGTTCTTCCTCTTACTTGGATTTCCCAGACTAAAAATTATTTTCATGTTGTTATCCAGTGTGGCTTTCTCTGTTCTTTGTCTTTCCTCTCCCACACCCTCACATGGCCTGCCCCAACCTCTTTGTTCACCAGAAATAAGCCCCTCTAAGTGTTTGTTTGTTTGTTTGTTTGTTTTTTATATAAGAACCAGTCCTAGTCTGTTTGGATTTGAGTTCAACTCAAACATTTTTATTTTTTTAAAGATTTATTTATTTATTTATTTGACAGAAATCACAAGTAGGCCGAGAGGCAGGCAGAGAGAGAGGAGGAAGCAGGCTCCCTGCAGAGGGATCCCAGGACCCTGGGATCATGACCTGAGCCCAAGGCAGAGGTTTTAACCCACTGAGCCACCCAGGTGCCCCTAATTCAAACATTTTTAGATCGACTAAGATTACTCCTCATCAATGCTAGATTTCTTTCTAGGTCTACTCCTATGCTATTTAGGCCAGCTGCCCGGCTAACCTATCCTAAACCTATCCCATCCACATATAAACGTCTTTAATGCTTGCCATGCATAGTAAGAAGTAAATGTCCACCTTATCCCTGCCCCCTGCCCCACTCCCTGTATTAGGTATCACTGGTATTTTTTTTTTTAATGTTTTCAGGAAGGTTCTTTTGGTATGGACAATGTTTCTTTTATTTCTGTTTTTATATACTATACAGTTTACACCTAGCTTTTTTCTGTTAGCACTCCTTCCACATTAGCATACAGGGATATACTTTGTTTTTTAAACGTATTCTATTACATATATCACACTTTGGTCAGCCACTTCCCTACTGATGGACATCTCAGTGACTCAGTTCTATTGTTTTGGCATATGATGTGGCAATGGACATCCTTCTCTGTGTTGTTTTACTGCCAGTAGCAGTGACTTCAAGTTTTGATGAGCCTCCCAAGTTACATTCCTACCAAACCAGTTTGAGAATTTAGCATGTCATTCTCTCCCCTGCTAAAATCCTTCCTCCGAGGGCAATGTAATGGAAAGAACTTGGGTTCCACCACTGAGGACCACAAGGCCATTTACATCTCTGGGCCTCATTTTCTTCACTTGTAAAGTGAGGTATAATCTGACATCTCAGGGTGGTTGTGACAATCCAGAGTCGGCTTCCATGAAGGCTTGGCTCTAAAAGAAGTCTGGTTGCCTTTTAGTTTTTCAGTGCCCCAGGCCATGGGCCAAAAGCTCAGGCTGAACAGGCTAGAGGAGCCCTTTTTCCGACCTGTAGATGAGGAGAATGAGCCACAAAGGGCACCAGAGATTTGGTCAAGACCACACACCATTGGCGGCAAAGCAGACTCTGACTGGAGGCTGAGCTGCTGCCAACGACCTCTGGATACCTGCCCCAGGGGGCTGTACACATCTGGACTAGGTCAGCGGAGGTCTGGCCTAGCTGCTCCCCATTCTACCTATTCCTCTCCCCAAGCTCCCCGCGTTCCTACGCAAACACTCGAGTACATTCCGCACTCACTTGGAAGTCGGTGTCTTCCCTCCCCGCTGGGCCTCAGACGTTGCACTTCGGAACTTTTGCACCCAATGAATGTGAGTGGGACGTACGTACGTGCAGAGGGCAGACGGATTTACATAACACGTCACATACACAACACGTGGTATGCACATCCTTGTGTAGACATGTGAAATGTGTGCAGTGTGGTGTGCAAATGTGAGGATTCACGGAGTATGGAAGCCCCTTCCCACTAGCGCCCACCCTTCCGGGCGGTACGGTCTTCCCTTAGCCTTCGCTCGGACTTTCACAGCATTTTGCGCGTGCCTGACTCCGCCTTGGGCTCCTCCCACCCCCCCGCCCCGCGATTGAAAGCCCGCCTTAGCCCCACCCCCACCGTGCTTTACGACCCCGCACGCCAGTTTGCGGCAGACGCTTCGGCTGCGACCGCTGTCCCTGCTGCCGAGGCTGCTACCGGTGAGGTGAGGTGAGCTGAGCTGAGCTCTGCTGATCTGAGGTGTGGTTTTGGGCTGGTGCCGCCGGTGGCCAAGGAGTAGGCGGAGAACCAGGCCAGCAGGGACGGCAGATCAGTCGCTGCTTAGTCTCCCCAGCTTCGGTCCGGTCTGCGTTGCTGCAGGGAGGCCGCCCCGGCCCGGCCAGCTGAACCAATGCTGGATCTGGAGGTGGTGCCCGAACGCTCTCTGGGGAACGAGCAATGGGAATTCACGCTGGGTGAGTCTGGGGTCCTACTTCAGGACCTTGCTCTGCTTCTTACTTCCCTCCAGGCCTTTCCTGTTTCTGGTCTCTGCCCCTTATTTCCCTGCGCCCGCTGTTTCTCGCCTCTTCCATCCTCTCGGCTCTTTGGGCTCCGGGCACTAAGTTACCCATTCCTACTGGCCAGACCCGCCAGTCTGTCGCTCGTCCTGGCCTTGACGCCCTCGCCTCAGGCTTCAGAAGAGCTCCTTCTGGGGCAGTGGTACAGTAGAAATAATAACAACAATGGCCGACACTCCCCAGACACTTATTAAAGCCAGACCCTGCTTCTGTGCGTAATTATCTCGAGTATGCCTCCTTGGGGTCTGAGGGTCCGTCCTGTTGTTTTTCCTATTTACATTTTACAGATTTAATAGCTAAGAAGTGACTGACACCCTTAAACGCTGCAGCAGTCGGTGGCGTTTTGCTTTTCTGGGCTGTGGGTTCCCTCCTCACCAGGAGAAAGCTAGGGTCAGATCCTTAATCACATGTTAGGGATCTAGTCAAGGGAGGTGAGAAGAGTTTGTGTATTCAAGGAACTTGTGACTTGTTTCCTTCTCGTTTTTAATGTGGTTGATGTGTGGTGTAATCCTAAACCCAGACCTCAGCAGAGAGAGTTGAAGGTTTAATGAAATAAGAATTCAAGGAAAGTAACATTTAGTTTGTGTAAAATGCAGTTTGGCCCAGTATTAACTATTCCCAACTTCACTACCTTTATATGTACAAGTATGTGCATCCGCTGACTCTAGTGTATGTTTACACTTATCCAGCACCTACGCAGTTGGTGCTATTTTTTTGTGCACACTTCACCTTCTGTCCCACTAATTTGGGCTACTGGACTGAGTGACCTGCCCGTTCGGGCTGTAGCTCATCCTTGAATCTGAAGACTCTTTTCAGTGGAGACAGGCTAGATGAGAAACTGCACAATAGATGCTGGTAGGACCGTGCTGGTGCTCTGTGTCTCCATGAACAAACTGAACTACAAGCCTCTGGGTTGTAGGAGCCAGTTTTGTGGAGAGGTCTTAGCCAGTTTCTCTCATAAATTACACCACTCCTGCAGAGTTTGTCCCAAAATTTTAGCTGGTATAAAGCAGTCTGGCCTCTTGTGAAGCACCAAGAGCTTGATTGGGAGGCCAGTGATATATTTGCCTCCAGACCCATTCATATGCTGATGCTGTTTGCCTTCTATTTAAGAACCTCCCCTACTAACAGCTTCTCATACCAGTACTTCACAGGGAAGAGAACCACAACCATAGCTTTAGACTGTGCTTGATGATACATCTAGTTTGTGGATCTCAGTGGTAGAGTCTCTTGGCAGAAAGGAGTGATTAGAATGTCATTTGAGGGATGGCTGGCTGGCATGGTCAGTAGAGAATGCAACTCTTGATCTCAGGAGTTGGGAGTTGCAGACCCACATTGGGGGGTAGAGGAGTTTACTTAAAATAAAAATAAAAAGAATGTCTCTTGCGACCAGGATTAAAAAAAAAAAAAAAAAAAGCTGGGTGGAAGAGCAAGGGTTCTTCTGTTACCTGTTGTTTAGATACCTTAGCCCCTACTTCTAATTTTGCCAGTTTCCAGAAGTCAAGGTTTTGGGTAGTTCTTTCAAACTGTCTGAATATCTAAATGGCAACAACGGTGAAAAGAGCATTTCTATAGAGTGGCCCAGAATTGAACTTTGAGGGAAACTTCATAGAGGTGGCTTGGTCTTAATGATTCTCTTGTGGGTCTTAAAAATCTGCATTTCTAGGGGCCTATGGCTGGTTTACTTGGTAAAGCATGTGACTCTTGATCTCAAGTTGGTTCAAGTTCCACCTTGGGTATAGAGATTACATAAAAGTAAAATCTTAAAAAAAAAATCTACAGTTTTAAAGCATGTCTTCCTGAAAGATTATGATTATTTTAACTTCTTCAGGTTTAAAAAAAAAAAAAAAGGAAGAAAAAGATTTTTCCCTCTGTCAGTCTTCTCCCCAACCCTCAGCATATCTAAACTGCAGTTGGAGCTGATAGGTACAAATAGGTCTAAGAAGTGGATCTGTGCTTTAGAATTACCTTCCTAGGCCAGAGAACCAGGCAGAACTTAACTAAAGTCCCCACAACCCTACAAGGTAATCTCCGTTTGCCAGATGAGGAGCAGGCTCAGAAAGGTAGAGATGATGAAAAGTAGGTACCTGAACAGGGAAATCCTGCTTCCCACTGCTCTGCCCTTCTGACAATTGGCTCAGCTTTGTCTCTGTTCTTTTTGGAATCTCTGCAAATGCAGATGCATCCAGCCCTTGCCATCTTCTGCTTGGCATCACAGTGGGGAGCCGCATCCAGCTTCTTGGCTGCCCTCCTGGCCTTTGTATGATGTTGGGAGATTAGGGAAATGGCAACAACACAGGGACAGGAAAACCTAGGCAAAGAGGAATCGCTGAGAATGCCACTGATGGCTTGACTAGTGAGTGAATAAAGGCAGTACAAACTTGGAATGTTTTCGGTAAGACTTGGAGAATGTATTGGTGTGGATGCATGTGTCTGAATTGTTCTAGAGGAGCTGAAGGCTCACTCTGTTGAAGGCAGCATATATACCTCTGTGGACTCTGCTTACAAACATCAAAAAGTGAATAAGAAATGGTCATGTGCCCTGAAGAGTTTCATGTGAGGGAAGGGTTGCAGAAATAGTTCATTTTATTAAAATGAGGTAGAGGTTGTATAGGGTGCTTTGGAAGGGGAGAAAAGACTTGACCTGACCTGGGGATTCAGGGAGGGCTTTTTTTTTTTTTTTTTTTTAAGATTTTATTTATTTGACAGAGAGAGACACAGTGAGAGAGGGAGCACAAGCAGGGGGAGTGAAAGAGGGAGAAGCAGGCTTCCCGCCGAGCAGAAAGCCCGACGCGGGGCTCGATCCCAGGACCCTGGGATCATGACCTGAGCCAAAGGCAGACGCCCAACGACTGAGCCACCCAGGTGCCCCGCGAGGGCTTTTTTCCTACTTACAGTAGTCAGTACCATTCCTGGAGCCAGTGAGCACCAGGAAAGCTCTATCAGAAATCTGCCAGGTTTCTCTTTTCAGTGTCTCTATAGATAAGAATTTTCCAGTCAAATTCAAAACAAAACGAAACAGTGGGAAAGATTGTGTGTGTAGGGAACTGTAACCAGTTTGGTATTATAATTAGAGCGTGATATACTAATGGAAGAAGAAAATGGGTTTTCCAAATTCCCAGTGCTCTTTAGTGGTAGTTGCCTGGGATACTACCAAGGACTTTGGGGTCCAAGGGAAAAGAAGGTGAAGTGAAGATTAGTGAAGTGTGTTGTGGACATGGGTTTAGGAAGAAAGAGACTAGATTTGGGGAGGTGGAAAAGGAATCTAGAGGCTTCTGGCTTGAGTGACTGGGTAGGTATTAAAGGTATTAAGACCCAGAATACAGTGGAGAACTGAGATTGAAAAGATGATGAGAAGTTACTGTTAATCTGTCTAATTTTTATTTGCCTTTAGGTTTATATAGAAAACAGATTGAGATGTGAGTCAGAAACTAGGTGGTTGGTTGGATGAGTGAATGAGGGATAGGCAGAAGGAAACATTGCCCATCATTGAGACCTAGGAAAGTTAGGGGAACAGCAGGAAAGACTATGTGTGTGTAGAGACAAGATGAGAGTGCTCGGAGTGAGAGAGTGGTCACTAGGGTCTATGGTACAGGATTTACATGTCCCCTAATTGCTTTGTTTCACTCAATCAAAGTTCAACAAACACATGGGACCACCTACTTTGTGCCAGGCACAGTGACTGGGTGCTGGGGATATAGCAGTGAGTAAGACAGATAGTGGTTCTGTCCTCAAGGCATAGAGGAGACTAACAGATAAATAAACGGAATGGGAGGCTTTATTAGATAAGGCAGTTGGGGAAGTGAGATGAGAGTCAAGAGCTGGAGAATGAGAAGAAACCAGCTATGGGAAGAACATTCCAGCAGAGTCTGAGCTAGCACAAAGACATAAGGTAGGAAAAAGTTTGACATGTGCCGAGAAGAAAGAGAGGCACGATGAGCAGTGGAAAGAAAGATGGAGGTGGACAAGATCCAGAATATTCAAGAACTTTAGGTGATGGCATGTTGTTTGAGTTTTATTGCCCTGTAATGGAAAACTCTTGAAGGGTTATAAAGTAAATGATGAGATCTATAAAACATAGGATGTATACAGTTTAGAAGGTTGACATACCCTTTCTTGGGCTAGGTAGCTCTGTTAGAAGTAGGACAGTGCTCTAGTTTCTTTGCTGTACATATGTTTGGTTCCCTTTAGAGGACTTTTTTAGCCTTCCTTTATCAATAGCTGTGTGACAACTTGTCGTTGTAGCTGCTTTGTCTCTTCCAGATGAGTTCCTCCCCAAGTGACTCAGGACCCGAGGACCCAAGGATTCCAAGGCTATGGATTTGATGTGGTTAATTGGAAAAGAATCCTCCCTTGAAAAACTGATTTATGCCATGTGGGCCAGAGAAGCCATGTGGCCTTCTGTTCCTCAGCACCTAACTAGACACCTAACACATGGATGTTTTCCCACTCCTTTTGGGAGAGACAGCATAGATGCTCCTCCATTTCAGGAATGGCAGAGCTGAGTGATGTGTGCAGTTTGTTCATATTGTCAACAAACATTTATTAAGCCTTTACTTTGTACCAGGCTCTACGTTATAGAAGGCTGGAAAGTGCCTTGTGTTAAGGTCTGGTTTCCTCTAACTTTCTTCAAACTGTAGAATGGACCATCAAATGAAGGCAAGGTTAGATCATTGTTTAAATATAGATAGACCATGTGTTTTTATAACTGTCTATTATTTGTGTGTAAGGTCTTTTCTGCACATCTCTCCTAGAATCAGAGGAAACTGATCTTGAATGTGAACCACTGTGCTTACCTGAGGTCATGTGGTGGTCCCTCCTTCTCCCTTTCTTTTACTACCTACTCCATTGTACATCAGTGTGGCTGAATAAATATTTATCCAACAGCCACTCTGTAGTCAACCCTGTACTGGGTACTGGGGATCGAGAGAATGGTGAATAACACACACTGTCCTTGGATTCATAAAACTGTGAGTCTTGATTTTGGATTTTGTCTGGGACTTGTTTTGGATCATCTCTCTTTAAGTTTCTTCTTTTTTTTTTTTAAGATTTTATTTATCCATTTGACATACAGAGATCACAAGTAGACAGAGAGGCAGGGAAAGAGAGAGGAGGAAGCAGACTCCCCACTGAGCAGAGAGCCCAATGCGGGGCTCGATCCCAGGACCCTGGGATCATGACCCGAGCTGAAGGCAGAGAGCCTTAACCCACTGAGCCACCCAGGCGCCAAGAGCCACAAGTTTCTTCTTGTTTGAAATACAATGGACTCTAAAAACATACTTTTTGGTAGTCCCTGGGATCTTGGAGATATTGTTGGGATTTGGATTTCTTAAATTGGCATATATAAATTTGTTTATAATGGGCCATGAGTTCAAAAATCAAGTATTAAGAGTTAGAGGATTTGTGGGTTGATAAGTAAGGATCCAGTGAAATCCTTAGAAAAATAAGTTGGTTCTGATAGATGAGTGATTTTTAACTTTTTAAATGAGCCCTTACAAGTCACGTGCTTCTGCAGACTCTTCATTTGAGAGATGAGGAAACATGCCAGAAAGAAAGAGATGAAGGCACCTGCCCTAGGTTATATGTAATTCATGGTAGAGTAAGAACCAGAACCTTGGTCTCCAAAGCAAGTCATGTAGTCAGTGCTTTTCTCATTGTTCTTTAGTTCATGCTGACTTTGCTTTCTCTGAGCCCTTTTCCTGCTTGGGATCAGCGCAGTAGTTCTCATTTCCGGGAATCTCTTTTGTATATTCATTCCCTCCTCTTATACAATCCAGTTGTTCCCTTAGTGCTTGCTACTGACTTTATTCTAGCCCTTGCTGCTTACTGAACTTTTATTTACTCATATGTTTATAGACCCTGGTGGCCCCCGCCTCCCATCCCAGGCTTTACTGCAGGGACTGATCCCTGCTATGAAGATAGATGTCGGTAAATGGATAGCCCAAGTAACCACACAGGTGTCCTTGCTCTTTCTTTCAGGAATGCCTCTGGCTCAGGCAGTAGCCATTCTTCAGAAGCACTGTCGCATCATCAAAAATGTCCAGGTTCTCTACAGTGAACAGGTGAGTGGTAGCTGCTTTGTTTACTGAAATAGCATTCCTCATCGTTCAGTCACCTCCAGAGGCTGATGCTCTGGGAGAGGCAGACTGGCAGAGATTGCTTGGTCATTGTGTTTGAATGGGAGAATCTCTAGCACTAGTCAGTTACCAAGTACATATTCTTCAATTCTGAAACTTTTCATCTTGATAATCTAGTGCTGCCAGGTTTGGAAGAGCAATAATAACTGCTATTTTTTTGATGTGTTTTGACTTACCGACTGGTCCTTAGACAGGGATATTTCAGTGGGAGGTCAGCTCTGGGACTGTCTTGTCTTCTAGGATGCTTGTCTTCCAC